>PNEQ01102764.1:0-31041 GCA_003012365.1 Medauroidea extradentata
TTCTCGAAAGAATGACAGAGCAGGAAAAACCTAGATTATTCTCGAAGGAATGAGAGAGCACGAAATAATGGAATGATAGAGCAGGAGAAAAAATTAACAGAATGATAGAGCAGGAGAAAATGAAATACAAGATGGCCGACAAAACCAGACGACAAAATGGCCGACAAGATGGCGGACAAGATGGCGGCCAAGATGGCGGACAAGATGGCGGCCAAGATGGCGGCCAAGATGGCGGCCGTGGCACCGAGCACCGACGCCCCGCGCCCCCAAAGTGCACCTACCAAACCCATCTACTAAATTCGGTAAAGATAGATCCGTATATATATTTTTTAATTAATTAATGCATCTAATAAAGTCATGTGTAACTTAAGACACTAAGAATCTAATCCTTAAAATATTTTAAAAAAATGTTAAAATTAGTAAAATCCGTCAAAATTAACCTATTTTTAACCTCCAACTATGTGCAGGTAGGTGAGTTAGTTACTTAAAAAATTTTATATGATATTTTTATTTCTTATGTGAGTTATTAAATTAGTTACATAAATTGTAGTTTGTTAGCTTTAAAGAGAAGAATACATTTCTTTTAGTAAATACATTTTATTACATCTTTGTCATTTTACGTTAACGTTTAAACAATATTACTTTATTCCTTTCGTAATTACTGGACAACAATTCTAAACTAATATCACACAAGTACAATTTAACCTAAATTTGTACTAGTCATAAGCATTATAATGTAACTGCTTAACTTTTATTTAGTTTTGAATGATTTGTTAACGTAGGAAAATAAAACTTCAGGAAAATTTTCATGCATATAGCCCATGAAAAGCAGTTGCACATTTTCGTAAGGCAACAAAGGAAAAAAAAAAAGTTTATCCGAGTATACTTGATCCATTGAAATAAATTAAATTTTATCTTAATGAGTTAGTTTAATAAGCTCTTGACTTGGTTACCAGCGTAGTAATAACGTACATAGACTGATTCTCCCCATTTTACTATTTTACATTAAAGTATTACACTTCAGCAAGACTTTCAGATACTTAAAATTATTCCACTTGTTCTGTTCCCGTAATTATTGGCGTAAGTGACCTCTAATCCGGAAATAGGAAACAGCTGTGCTTGAATTGTACATTTATACAAGAATAATCTGACTCGTATGTTCAGTTATAATCCAGTTTGTTGAAAACTGAAAGATATGAATACACAATAACGGACATTACATATTAGTTTTTTTTAAATAAGTATGCAATGACAAAACAGCTGACGTTTATAACATAACTGTACTTCAAATATGCAATGTATTTAATTTACACAGGCATATAAAGTCGTGAATGTTAGGGAATATGTTCCTTGATTGAAGCGTCGACATGGCGGAGAGTACTGTGAATCTACACGAGTTAAATTTATGTATTTTCCTTAAGTTTTTACAGAAATGTTCTACTTTGTATCTTTGAGAAATCGAACGTTGGGTAAAATACCGAATATAGTTTGTGCCATGACGAGGAACGCGGCAAAGTCTTGTTCAACTGAAGAGACGTTACATTTTCTACTATTTTCCACGTGAGAAACATTGGTACTTGAAATATTTCACTGATGACTGTGAGCCGATAGCAGACCTGCTGGAATACACTCACTGCAGCAACAAGCAGTGTACAATTATCTGAAGACAGTGTACACAGGACTGTGGAGGGACTAAAGATGTGTTGGTAAGAGTTTAACAGCGATGTTGCAGTACTGGTTAACGTTACTAAGCGGTTAGTATGGAGCAACGCTGAAGTTAATGGAGTGGAAAGTGATTCCCTTAGAAACCCAGCTGACCTACCTGATCCTCCGGCACTGTTTCTATCCAGGATATGTCAATTAAGTAGAGAACTGAAAATTCCGCGTTTTCTTTTAGGTGCAAGCTAGAATTCAAGCAACTATACGTCTGTATCACGTTCACAATTGTCCATTGTCTTACTCTATACTTCTTGAAAGTAACCGAGCCAATAATAAAACTGTAACTGAATACAGGCATAGTGTCAGCGAGCAGCTAACAAACAACTGCTGTCTGCACGATTACACATATATTCTTGGAGGTTAGCCTACGGCGCAGTGAAACCGCCAATTTTTCCGATCTCTACAAATAAGTCAAGGTCCAATTGCGAAAGTGACACGATTTAAGACTGTCTGAATTATAGCGTGAACCCAGACCAAAGTGTGAATATCTCAGGTCCCTAGCTGTAAACTATCATTGCTAGAGACACTGGTAAATCGCGGGAAAAGTTGATTGTATGCTATACTCCAACATGCTATATATAACACTGAAGGCTATATTGGCTATCTGTGGTTTATATCAAGCAGTCCCTCTTCAACAGACCCAATTAGAACTGTACAGTTATAACACATTACATGTGTGATTTGTAGGGCCCGGCAGTTTTCGCGAAAATATTTTTGCATCACTTTCTTCCAGTGCCTTACGTGCGCACGTGCATCTCTGCTTTATGGTCAGTGATTGGATGCCTGCCTGAAGGTTAAACCTGCAAATCACAGACGTGATGTGTTACAGTTATCCGTATACTGATTGGCACAGTCAAATGAATGATAACACTGCACCAAAACACTCTGTCAATAGTCATGAAGTTGAGCTGCAGGTGTACACGTAAGACACTGAAAGACAGTGTGGCAAAGATTTTTTCGCGAAAACTACCGGGCCATAGTGATTTGCCATAAATCTGTTCACATGTGTCATGCATGCTTAATATACTACAGTTTATTGGAGACTATCGTAAATATTCTAGCAATTTTCCAGTGTGTCTTCTCATTAGAGACAAGCAAATTTCACGTTATCATTTGGAAGCTGACTAAACTTCACTTTCCTACTCATAACAGAGCATAATCTGAGATTCAATTGGCCACGAACTCATGTGTTGTCATGTACGTGTACGTCTTTACAGAGATTGGCCTCTCTACCGTGTAAACATTCTCCGCGGCAAGCCACGACAATATCGGCCAGCGGGAGACGTCGAACGAGCCTATAGTCACTTGGAGTCTAGTCAGCTGTCAGAAAATAACGCGAATATTTCAGGGCCCTACTTATCATCAGTTGAGAAAGTCGTCCATGCGTGTTACACAAACACCCGGCCAACAGTAACTTGCAGTCTAGCCTGCTCTCAGGTAATAACGCGACGTTTGCGCATCTCTAAGGGTGGCTGCATGTTTGTCTGGTAACACTGGAGGTGACTTAGTTCTGCGCGGTAACTCACAGAGTGCAGGCGAGTCGCGGCGGCAATGACACGATACTTCAGCATTACGCCGCGACGTAGCTCGTTAATTAGTACGCGTCAGTCGTTTATCCAGTAAAACTAGGTCAGGCAGTGATGCAGGCTACCTGGACTAGGTTCGTGAGTTAGCAGTGTTTGCCTACGAACAACGGGCTTAAACCCCTCCCACCCTCCCTCCTTCAACACCCCGGCGCCGCGCATAAATCGCGAAATTAGCCGCTCGCCCCAGTTGGGGGTGACTGTAAATCCGTCCAGCTAGGCGGAGCACACTTATTTCACCCCCGCGCTGAAAACTGCCCCACCGACCCTTGTTTACACTGAAATTAACCGCGGTATAACGCGGCTCTGGCTGGGAGCACGCCAACCCCCCCCCCCCCCCCCCCCCCCCGCCTGGTTACACAAATACCATCTACTAAACCTGTGACGGCACGCTGACCAACAGACACTGGCCTGATTCCTGAAGCCTATTCCACAGACGATATATATGGACCGACAGAAACTGGCTGGTGACGTAAAACATTGCGTTTTGTATTTCGTACTCATAATAGACGTAATATTGCATTTTTTCACTTCACTCGGCAGCAGAAATTAATTCAAAAAATAAATAAAGAAATATTATTGCTATCTTAAGTTTTCTTGAATATAAAAATGGAATATAATCATCATGTAACAATATAGCATTTATAACTATGCTTGTAGTAAATTAACCCAGGTATTTAAGTCAAATATTACAAAATAATTCAGAACAATACGGGAAAATACCTCTACAAGCAAGATAATAATTCTCGCACAGTAAAGTTTAAAAAAAAAAAAAGTCATGTCAATGTTATTTTTAAAAAATCCAAATTTTGTCTCAATTATGTAAATTTTAATTTTATTGATCTCGAACATAGTACACAGAACCTAATTTATGACATGAAAATTAATGGCTGGAGTTGGAACCGATTCTTATTTTTTTTATTAGTGGCTCTGTATGCGAATCACTATGCCAGTGATTGTTCGGAGTGTTCTGATCATGGCGTCTCGTTCCTTTGTTTTGAACCATCAGTTTAACTTAAGATTATATCTCGGTCCGAAATTTTCTGGTTGTGCGAACTATAACTTATGGGCAATATTGTTGTTTGCAATCGTGAGCTATTTAATACATTGAGCGAGTGAAGATATTTTGGCCAGCTCTTCAACAGCGAGGAGGTCTTAAAGGATATGAGAGAGGCGACGAAATATAAAGGCAGGGAATAAGGGAGTACCCCTAGAAATCCTGTCTGGAAAACGGCAACGTCCGCTGTGTTTCCCACATGCGAAAAATCCGGATTTTATTCCGCTTGGTTGATAATATACATATTTTAGTCCATTCGTGTTCATATATTTTAAACACATTTATTTCATTTTAGCAATAAAAATAGCCGAAGAGACACTAGTTAATCGCGGGAAAAGTTAATTGTTTGCTAGACTCTAACATGTTTTATATATCACTGAATGTTTTGCACCTACATTAGATATGGCTAGAGACATGCAGAATTCCCGTTATCACTTGGTAACAGACTAAACTTCACTTTCCTGTACATAACAGAACATAACATGCAATTCAATTCGCCATTAACTTTTGTGTGTTGTAATTTACGTGGGTTACGTCTCTACAGGTATTGGCCTCCCTACCGTGTAAGCATTCTCCGCGGCAAGTCACGACAATATCGTCCAGCGGGAGACGTCGAACAAGCCTATAGTCACTTGGAGTCTAGTCAGCTGTCAGAAAATAACGCGAATTTGGCATGTCCCTAGCTATGGCCTATGGGTTGTATGAAGCACTGAGTGCCTCTTCAACAGACACATAGAACTGTACAGTTTTAACACAGAGCGTGTGTGATTTGCCAGAAAACTGTTCACACGTGTTGTGATTGACATACTACAGTATATTGCAGACTAAGTTAAATATTTTCATGATTTTCCAGTGTGCTAAGAATAGTATATGGAAGTATTCGACCATATACACATTTTTTCTCCGCGCACACTAAAAATCGGAAGCAAGTTAATATTCCCCGACTGCAAATATTTTTACTAATTTTATTGTTTCAAAATTACTCAGTTACTAATCAGTAAGACACCACCGGTAACATGAGAACATCACTTATGATATCTGAATATTAAGAAGCCTTTGTAGCGGATGTAATTATCCATGTTCCATGCGTGTAGACAGGAGAGCTATAAGGTTCAACTTGCCACACTCGACGGTGATCACTTCACTCTTATACGCGGCGCGCCACAGCGCAGTGCAGTGCTTTCGCTTTACTTTCTTTCCTCAATGAGAGTTTTATCGACGACCCTACACTTTTATTTTTGGAATCTTTGTAATTAAGTCCAACACACGCTTCTTTTAGTGCTGTGGTTTACAAAACCAAGGGTAGTATTTTTTTTTAGTTACAAATGGCAAAAAATAATAGACGTTTTGTGGTGGCCGAAAATCATGTTTATAATAAGCGTGTTGCATTTTAAAACAAAAGAATAATGTTTCAACCATACGTTCTCTTAGTGGATAAACATATTGAGAATAAATTTAGCGGTTTTGTGTAGAATACAAGAACGTCATTCTGATTTAGTTTACTAACATTCCAAAGGTTAAGTAATAAATGTTCACTGATTGTGCCAGTAGTTGTAAACTGATTTAGTTTGTTAAAATTGCTCCGTCGGGAATTAATGGTGAACCACTAAATTTCTCAGATTCATTTGAGGACACATTATACTGCAAATTCTTTTACACACGTGTTAATTACGCGATTGGATCACGTTTTGTGAAATTCGTCGTCAAGGACTCTGAACCAATAGCAAACCTGCCGCGTTAGCACGTGATATATGTTACTTGTCACTCAGTGCAGCGGCAGCCAATGGACAAGCGTCTGGACTGGACCAGCCAGCAGGTCGTTGAATCCACGATATTTCCGGCACTTCAGTGGCAAGAGCGTGGATATTCATTGACTCCGATTTGTAATTACTTATTTATTTTATTTTAATATCTACCATTTCGATCCCCTAAAAAGAATATTGCTTAAAGGTATGCAGACTTCACAATACACTGTTGTCAAATTTTACATTTATACATGATAAATATACCAAATATTACAAATTATACTCATTTACAATTGTTCACAAGTGCATAATGGACGTGAGTGGAGTAAGAAAAGTCTGGTTAAGTGCTGACGTCTGTCCTACACGAGGGAAGGTAAAGTGACGTGACGCTTTGTGTGAAGTGAGACGGTATCAGGAAAGGAATGGTGGAAGGATAAGTGCAATATAATTAAAACTGGTAATGAAACTAAGTAGTCCCTAGGGTAAAACGCTCTCAGGACTAGATATTGGTCGTACAGTGCCACAGAGGAGGAAATCCAATTGGAATCTCTCACTCTATAAAGGAGATAGTTACATTGAACATGATTCAATTCATGAATGCTGATTATGCCAAGTAGTACGTATCTCACAGTCAACCGTAAGATAACATTTTATTTTATTTTATAAAAGTAAATTTTTGATATGAAACAGTTGTATGTCCTTTAATTTTATTTATCAAAACTTTGGTTGTTTGTAAATTTAAGAGTAGAAGGAATTCTACGTATTTACTAATCGAAAATTTAAATGGAAACGTGTTTAATTTTTTATACAATAAAATGTAAGAAAGTATTGCAGTATAAGGTCGAATAAAGTTTTTATTGTTTTTGCCGAAATATGTCAGTTAGACGAAGCGAATAGCGATTCTTGAAAATACTTACATCCACCGCATGGCAACCAACATTGCTAACATTGAAAGAAATCTGATAAGATGAATGAACGGCAGTTTTGAGACTATTTTCGAGTTTTACGTGGAAAAATGTCAAGAAATACTCTGCGTGTAATGTAGCATGACGTGGTATCAAAGGAATAAAGAATTCTTGGAAACAATCTAAAGTTACACATAAGTGGTATGTGTGGCAACTCAGACGATTTTCTTTTTTATGGACCACTGTGATGTGGACAAATGTCGTTTATATAAGTTTCTGTTACGTGTCGCAGCTCTGACAAACTACTAGCGGTTCAATAAAACTCCTGGAGGAAAATGGAAATGTTAGACGTCGAGTGAAGGACTGGAATAATAAATCAATCATAAAATCTTAACTAGTTATCAACATTTGATGGGACATTTTTGACGAGTAGATATGTTATTAGGGGACGTCTGTTCATTCAACAATACTCAGTAGTATGTTTTATTTTCGAGTAAAAAATAATTAAAAACCTTTTTTAAGACAAATAAACGCCTGATAACGCCAATAATACAAATGGGTAACATTTAATTTCATAATTATCAATAGAGTTACATCCAGGGCTTAGTAACAAATTAATAAAAAAAAAATTCTTGCGTTTTGTTTTGAAAATAATTTTTTAACATCCGTAAACTTCTGTACGAAAGGTTTTCTGAATGTAAAATTAATTTGTAATGATAGTGTTTGTATGGGACAGACTGAATGAGCACTGGTATTTCCGAATGGAGTAAGACTCGATAAAACTAATTTATTATAGTCGTGGTTTTAATCAATGCTGTCATCAATACCTTCAAACGTAAAGTAACTGTACAATTAAATATCATGTTCCGGTATCTGCCATAGGGTTTTGCTAGGATATAAACTTTGATGTTTGAATAGTTTTTGTAATGAGGTTGTATGACAAACTGAAGAGTTTTGTCGGATATACGTCATTGATATAGAATATTGCTGAGTCACAGGAAACACATACATAAAAAGACTAAGCACGAGATAAAAATGGGGAAGCTTGTTGATTGCAGCCATTTCTAGATTCCTTGGTGCGTGTCATCGTTTTTTAGTTCACTTTCTGGTGCTTATAGGCCATTCGTGATAAAGTGAGCAATACAAATTTAAACTTTGAAATATATCACCAGCCGTTACTGCATAGAATACAACATTAATAATAGTTGCCTTGCTGCTTGTTTGGTTGGGAACGAAATTACGCAATATGGTTCCGTGTATTTTCCCATTTAAATATAATAATACGGAAACAATAATAACCGAAATCGACGTAACTGTATTTTGTGTAATTAATAATATTTTTTTACTAAACTGTATCGATTCATACTGACTGCACAGTTAATCTCACACGCGCAAACATAAAGTGACGTGTCCAGAGAGGTTAGGCATTTTCCGTTTCTAGCCGTTACGAGAGGAAAGATACGAATTGGTTGAAAATAGAACTTTAGCAGGGCTAATTTGAGTGCTCACTTTATTCCGAACCACCTACGGTTTTTTTAGGCAACTGTGGATTATCTGCGACTCAGCAATACATTCACAATAGCAATGGCGTTTATCTAACAAAAACATCAGATTACAAGCGTATAATTGGCCAAACATATTTGTCACCATTTTCCACAATGCTTCACCGCCCGAAAAATGTCGGGGTTACTTTCTTAACTAACCGTTTGCATGGCACGTATATTGGCACACATTGAAAAACATAATTGTTAAACCAAGAATCGTATCTTTGTGAAGTCTTGCCTCACAAAGGCTTTTATACCGCACATATGTTGCAGTCAATTAAAAATCATACAGTCATATTTTATTATAAACCTTTTAAGAGACTAAAACTGCCCATATTTTAGGTTACTAGTTACACTTTACAATGAAAATAGTTACAGAATTAATTCATTTATTACATTTTGTATTGCAGCCATTAACTTTACAACTTATTTACGATATAATACAGAGACAAAAACATACGTTAACATTATGATGTCACAAAGTTACTGCAATTATAACACATGGGAGTTATTGAGCAAAATAAACATAATATTTAGTCAGCATGTCTCTGTATTGTCATACGAACATTCATGGCTCAAAGTTGCTTGAAATGTCGTTGTAACATTGCCCTAGATGAGACTACAACACGTGACATTCTTCTTCTTTTGCAGTTTACACTACTCTGTACAGCAAATTGTACTTGTACATACATTCTGGAACCAGTACAGTAACAATCAACTCATGTTTAAAATGTTTGTTAAGATGTAGCATCTCGGTATTGGAAGTACACCTACTTAGTATAATTGAAGGAGGAAAATGCAAGTTGTCACATTTACATCATTGAATAATAACTGAATTTAACAATTTAGTATGAAATCGTTTAGAAGAATTATTCAGTAGCTACTTAACACGAAGAACATTTAATTTTGCTGTAAAAATACCTTTGCCAAAAAATACGATTTATTAACCGAGTTGAGACAGCATACAAAATCTAGATTTTAATAGTTTCTGTCCGACACTCATGAGTTCAAAATATTTAATTATATTTTTAAATTAGCAAATGATAAATTAAAACTGCGCAACAAATATATTTTGTGACATTATTTCATGATTCTAATTTGTATCAGGATTAATATTTTCAGGTTAATATACGGTTTATTAACAATTACAGAGTGCAGTAAGCCGCTATAATTGGAGCTAATTATTTAATTGAACAACTGTTGCAAATAAATGCATTAAATTACTTAATTTTTAAACTGGCAAAATATATTACAATAAAAGAAACACGAATGTTTTTACGGAGTAAAACAACAGTAGGAAATAACTTCACTAACACGTGGGCGGGGGGAGCATAAAATGTCGTTCGAACTGTAAACTAGTTGTAAAAATTAGTTTTCTTGACAATGATGTTAATATAGTAAATTTGACCAACTGTTAATTAAAACAATTTTAAACTAATATATAAATAATAATACATATTTGCGTGTTTATAAGCGACATTAATTATTTCGTGTGTTATAAATACTAAGCTAGATGGTTATTTCTAGACTAGATGGAGCAATAGTAAAACATAAGTCATCTAGCATTAGGGAGGTCCCAGGTTAGATCCCTGTGCCAGGCCATACTAATGTGTGATCCCGAGATTTTCTTAAATCCATCCAGGAAATTGTTGCAATACTGTACTTACACCGTGCCCTGCCTGAGTCCGTTGCCCCCTCTTCTTTGGTCTATCTGTCAAACTAGTACAATTTTTATGCAGATGACAAACGCCACTTCAGAAACTAAATTCAATTTTTCAGTGAAGGGTTCACCAAATTTTTTAATTGTTTCAGGAATTTTTATATTTGTATGCAATATCATTTGTTTTACATACGTTTATTGTGATTGTTTCTTATTGTAACACAATTTTTTTTAAGTTTCGTAGTTTTTGTTTAATGGAATGCCCAAATCCAAATTTGCATGTAACGGTTTTATGCTGGACAGGAAAACCGTCTGACAAACTGAATTGGCATGATTTTCACTGGAGAACTTTGTTACTGGCTACAACAGAACACGTATAAAACCGCATTGAATATCGTTCTGTATTTGAAAGGAAATTGCTTTGAAATAAAAACTGACATTTATTTGAAATTATTTTACAAACACAAAATAATATTCGATGTTTTATACACGTCTTGGTGCAGCCAGTGACACTATTCTTCAGGGTGCATTCATTTCGTTTCTCTGAGTCAGTTGGTGTTCCTTCATGGCATAATTTGGCCTTCGATGTGCCGTTATACAAAAAAAATTGAAATATAAAAATATTTATTTATTACAGTAAAAAAAAGTCACAATATGTGTCTACAAAACAGACCGTACCTCGTACAAATATAAGAGTTATTAAAATAATTAAATGTTTCGGTGAACTGCCCTCTTAAGTGTCGTGAAACATTCTATGATGTTAGCAACACACAAAACTCTGGAAAGTACAGTTAATACACAGCAGATCACAAACGCTATGCCAGCAGAGCTGTCAGAAAAGTTTGGGATAGTCTTAACCTCTGTAAGGGACTAGAAATTATTCTATGACATGTAAAGCACATAATAAATTAATAAAAATTAAAATTGTATACTTTAAGACAACGCGTTTAAAAAACCTCTCCGGGCTAACCTTTGGTTTAAAAATATATTAGTAAATTGGAACACAGAAAATACTCGTTAAAGGAAAGTTTTTTAAAGTTTCTGTATTTCTTGGCCTATTAAAGAATGGGCAGTCGATGAACTGAAAGCTTAGAACAACAATGGTTTTATCACAATATTTTATATTTTGGATTTTGTTTAATTAGTACTCGTAACTGATGAAATTGCATGAAGTGGAATAAAACGGATCTCTAGTATGTTAATACATCTATCCATATTATTTTTGTGTAATCATTTTAAGTAAAAAAAAAAAGGTTCTTGTAAATATGTTTACATCTTTTCAAGTATACGTATTAAAATAATCTATTTGTACTTGATTTATTCCCTGAATATAATTGTTATTGATAATAATCTAAATAGTGTTGGTGTAAGACAATTGTTTTGTTGTCCGTAGACGGCGACGTTTCAAACAGTAATTATCGTAATTCACGTGCAGGTGACTAAGGAACGTTAAGAAAGACGATCATGACATACAGTCTCTGGAATGCAAATGGAAACTCTAGTTCCACGAGGAAATTACATCTTGTCAGGACGGCCTTGATCGCAACTCGTTGAGACTGTGTGGAGATTCAGGGACATAGTTCACATCTCCAGGTAACGCGACTTTCTAAATCTCGGTTCAGGGGTAAGCCACAGCTCATGTATAGAAGGAGGGTTAGTGCGGTGTAGCCTACGTGGAAAGGGGTTCGTCGGCAGGAAGGGGGTTGGAAGGGGTTTTCTCGGAAAGTAAGGGGGGTGGGGAGAAATAGAGGGAAGTCTCACCCTCCTCGCAATCTGCATGCTCGCAGAGTTCAGGTTTCCAGAGCTGGTTCATAAACGAGCAGGAAATGTGTGTGAAGCCAGGAAAAGGAGGGGTGGTAAAGGGTGGTTAGGTGTTAAGACGTCCAGCCGTTCATTTCCTGCTAGGAACAATGATTGATGTATGCTCCGTTATTACATTTCAGAGGCGGGTTTCCCAGGCGCGGCGCGACCTACGTCGAAGAGTCGCCTATGTTTGTGACGACTGGTAAGCTCAGTTCCGCATAACTA
The DNA here is from genome assembly GCA_003012365.1 of Medauroidea extradentata. NCBI lineage: Eukaryota > Metazoa > Arthropoda > Insecta > Phasmatodea > Phasmatidae > Medauroidea > Medauroidea extradentata. Next base: position 12,242 of record PNEQ01102764.1, read on the forward strand.
TGGTGATCTATGATATATTTCTCTTCGCACTTACTGCCAACTTTACGCTACGTCAGTCATAACGCAAGACCAAACTCGTTATATTCGTGATAACATATACATATTGGATTCATTTCAAAACCAAACATGTCGACTAACATTTCATTATTCATGAAAACTTACAAAATTTTGGTCACATTCTCAGAACGGTTAAAAAATTTGCTAAGTAATGAGACAACATGCACGGCTATGATTTATATGTACGTGAAACAGTCCAGACATTAAGCAGCTCGGACTTCATAAACACATCTGATGAATGCGTAGATTCACAATGAAATAATTGCGACAGAAATTATTGCTATACAGTTCTGGTATATGTACTACATACTATTTCTCTTGTCACTCACCTCCAGTATTAAGAACATTTCCAACAATCTCTGAGTACTATTTCTAGCAAACGGAGTCAGTGAAGATAATTTCGTGACCGATTGATTTTCATTATTCGTGGAGTAAAAATTATGCAAATGTGAAACCTGTTTACACAAGATTTGATTGATAATTATTCTATTCACGCTTTAAATCAGTGTATATGTTTGAGATCGAGAATTATCTTTTAAGATTGTTGGATAAATACCGATACATTTTACTAGAATTACAAACATAAATATTGATGATGTGTGCATATAGATAGGCCAACAAAAGTTAAGGGGTAACCAATCAGTTCGGCTGTTACTGTCAGTGTTTACGATTACATGACAAGTTCATACTAGTTGATCTGATCATATTTTTACACATTCGCCCTTTGCCAGAGAAACTTGCAACGAAATTAACCTTTTTACTACTCTATTTATAACAATTCGACTGCCACGTGCGCAACGAAATAATTTTATTTTCTAATTGCATTTTATTATGACATTCAATGTTGATTTTATATGAGAGAAACAAAGCTGTAGGAATGTTATCTAATTTCAGCTACCCTATCGTTGTAACTGAATTTCAAACAAATACGTAATTACTGTACCAAAACTGAAACTATGGCAATGGAAAATTTTGAATTAGTAATGTTTCATGAAAAATAATTCTAATGCGTTAAAGTGAAGAAGGAAAATTGCGTCTTTGTGTACCTAGGGTAGTTATAATGTTACAAATCATAACACACCTGACCCTATCTGACTTACACTGCTGAGTAGCGACTGCCGAAAGTCGGTAAATTTTCGGTTGTGTAATTAACTATAACATTCACGTGATCGTACGGTTATGCCAAGTAGCTGATTATTCCTCGATCCGATAAATAATTGCTATTGGGCTGTAGTACATTTAACTGTTGCAATTCCAAATATAAACAAAGAGCAGCCACTCAGTTGAACAGCATCGCTTTAAGGGCGCAGTTCACCCCAGTTTTCAATGTCTTTTTTTATTTGTATATTTGTACCAGATGTTTTTTCTTATTATAGACATACATTGTGACTAACTCTTCCTCTTAGAAAATTGTTGTATCTCTCATAGTTTTTGCATAATGAGTCGTAAACGTCAAAATTTCGACTTTACGGTTTTATGTACGCCACTAAAACCAACCGACATACCAAACCAAAAAAATTCGCAGTGGATAACAATGTTATAGGCTATGATTTGAACTATATAAATTAAAAAGTAAATAAAATTTTGTGTTTTTAAACAATTTTGGTTGTTTTTAAATTTTCATTTCAAAATTCAGCATTTTTTAATAAATACAAAATTATTTTATTTCATAGACTACGACATTGTTATACTCTGTGAATTTTTTAGGTTTGGTATTACAGTTGGTTTTAGTGGCGTACATAAAAATGTAAAGTGCAAATTTTGACATTTACGACTTATTATGTGAGAACTACGAGATACACAACAATTTTCTAAGAGGAAGATTTAGTTACAATTTATGTCGAAAATAAGAAAAAAACCTGTTACTAATATACAAAAAAAATGTTGATAACTGAGGTGAACCGTGCCCTTAGGAGGCTGCCTGTTGGAAGTAATTTGCGAGACCCAGTCCAACAAAAGCGGAAACACTCATAACAATCCAGACACAAGCAGCACACCTCATCAAAGTCTCTTAGGCTCAGTTCACTGAACTATCTTGTAGTTCTCTCGCCTCTGAGAAACATTCATAGCTTAATATTGGAGGTAGGGGTGTGCTGCACGTGGCAATGTAAATACGCTGTTAGAAAAAATGTCCGTGAAATTATGGAAAAGTACTGGCAAAAAAATTATCCAGCAATCTTTGTAAAGTAATGGACACTCAGTTTTTCTTGTTAACGGAACCCTCCGTAAAATCACGGACAATCCGTTTTCCGCATAAAAATTTAGCTTCTTTAATCTACTAGCACTCCATTTTCCAGAAATACTATATTTTCTTATTAACTATGTTTTCTCGAGATTCTGACGCACTGTTTAGTAACCTGAAAAAGTTTTCGGATTTACTGAGATTCGAACGCATGACCTTATAATTACCAGGCAGAAGCTCTAACCATTGTACCACAGTGACAATTTATGAGCAAGCGAGTTCCATGTAGTGGTAAAATATCAACTTTATAAGAGAAAACTTTTGTATTTGACATCCTGATTTTAGAGAACTTCATTAGTTACATTTTGAGAAAAAGATGTTGTTCTATAGAAATAAATAACATTAAAGGTACATACCCCCTAGCGCGAAACACAGAGAACATGTGCGATTTTTTTTCAGCTGTGATGAAGCGAGGAGAATACAAGATGTGTGTGGCTATTGAGTGGGGTAGGCTAAAAGGGTATGTTATAAGGAAAGGGAGGGGGCAGGACAGGCTACAGGGGTATGCTTTAAGAGAGGACAGGGGCATATCATAAGGAGAGTGGGGTTATGACAGGGAGGGGTGTGCCATAAGGGTAGAGATAGGCTAGTACAAGCATAAGGTGCAGGAGAGAGGGCAGATATTCACTTCCCCCTCAAGGTGTTTAGGCATAACATGTACCAAAAGGGTCCATTCTCCTCACTTCCCCTCCACCTCACTCCACTGTCCAACCCCTTCTAGGGCGGTGCTTAATCCCTCAGACAATCACAGACCTCATGGCACGTAGATGCTATTCGTACCGAAAAACACCAACAACCAATCCCAGCCAAGGACACGCCCCCCTAATGGCCCTGTAGGCCAATAGCACACCCGGGGGAGAAGGGACTAATGCTATTGAAATGAACCTCATGCCAGTTTTGCTCCCAGTTGGATCAAAACGCCCACGTGGTCACTACTCAGAACACTTGAGTCACTTACTGGACTGTTCGGCCCTTTGTCCATGCGCGATACGAGTCCTTGTTTGTAATGCTCTTCTCTTCGCGGCAAAGTGTGGACAACCAGGAAGCAGCACTTAACTTCTATTACCTTAGCTTGTCTTGTCTTCTTTTCGTTCAGCACCATTGTGCACGCACATTAACTCCAGGATCCATAGTGATTATTAATACCACTTTTTTTTTAAGAAACACAGTAAAATACACTTTAAAATTGTAGAAACATATGTCCATGAACTTATGGAAAGTTACGGTCAAACATCCGTAAACTGGCAATACGGACAAATTTCCATAAACAAAAATTACAGAAGCCACTTCAGTAAAATTACAGCACTTTTCTGTAAATGTTTCCGTGAATTTACGGAAAGTTTTTACAGTGTACTTGATAACTCTGACCCGTTATTTTGCCAGTAACAAGTGATATCAGCGTAGTCAGGCGCCGGTCTACGGTGCGAGAAGTCATGGGTTCGAATCCCGGCTCGGACATGGTTGTTGTGTTGTACCTACGCCTCACTTCACCCTCACGGGATCTTAAGGATTAGTAGAAGGTAGCTTTCTTATTGCGTTGGAGGAACAGACACGGGGAAAGCGATAAGTCGAATATAACACTTCCGTGAAACAGCTCATCGCCTCTAGGCGCAGAGAACTAAACTAGCTGCAGTGTCTCGTAGAAACTGTTTTTCAACGGGACTTCAAGCGATGACCCTGTTGTTTTGTTTGTAGAGAGTATGTGATAAAGTCAAATGCTGGTTGATATTATTTGGTTTCCCCTCTACAGTTGACATTTCCTCAGCTACAACAACGTGGAAAATGCATTTTTAGCACTTTTGCGGAGCTTGGAAATGATGTTCTTAATTAGCGGACGGCATTTTTAAAACGATAGGAAAACAATTTGAAGTGTGTCTTCTTTTCGTAGATAAACGAAATTGTAACATTTTCAATAGTTACACAGAAAAATTATTTCCATGACACGCTACAGGATGTATAATGCGCCAGATGACCATAAAACTCTCTCACCTCACCAGTTACAAGTGAAATCACATAATATGTGAAAAAGTATGTAGGAGTTTATGTGTGCATGTATATTTTGTATGTTGGCGTGTATTAAGGCCTCGCTCTTTAGTTTCGCAGTGGTTTGGGAAACATTTTTTAACGCAAATTAATACATATATCAAAAATTCATTCTGGCAGTTTTATCTCTTATATATCATCGATTGTAACGGAATTTTTCTGTTGCAATACATCAAACGGATTTTTTGATTTTACCCTGAAATATCACATATTTTGTTGTCAAAATAAGCCAAAATGAAGCAAAACAATGTTTTGCTTGCAAACGGTACATTATTTTAAAAAACGCTCTGGCAATATTGTGTGTCGTACGACTGTACACAGTCAAAATTTTCAAAGCATTTGGTTAAAAATATTCGAGTTATTTGCAATGGTTTCAAATAAATGAAATATCATGACTTTAATGTACACTTATATGGTATACGTAAGTGCCGCTAGTATGTACTTGTATAGCAACGTGTTTACAAGTGCTATGTTCTACTCCAAAGTCTTCACACAATGTTGCTGTAATATAAATGACAAGGTGGCCTCAGTTACATTGTTTGCAGCTGGTGCGTGTTACGGAACGACTCACTCGCCACGCGGCCATGCATGTACGACACACAGGCAGAGAGGGGTAGTTCGCGTGCCTGCCTTCCCTGCTGTAACCAATGATAGGCATCTCTCCGCGGACCTTTCATTTCCCCCAGCGACCAGCAATAAGAAACTCAAGACTTCGCGCCACCCCTCCCCCTTACCACGCCTCTTACGACACCAGTGTTACACCACCCGCCCTTCCATCACCCCCCTCCCTAGCAGTGACGTGGGGGTGCAAGTGTGACGTGTTATTGTTGATACACGTCATTCCGGCAGCCCCTTGAGTGCGCCGCAACCCGCACGACGTATCAAACACGTCACAACACGCTTCTTGAAGCCACCTAGGGCAAGTTGTAACTGTAATAAGGTCGTGGTTATATAGGTACAGACAGACTGACGTGTCTGTCAATACCAGGGAAAGCACTCCACTCTGTTATAAGCAGCGCCTTTAAAAACATATTTTAGTTTATATGTTTACCAGAGAAAAGTTCAAACCAGTGTAATTATTTCTAACGCTATATTTATCTGCTAAGACATTTTAGCCTCCGGTATATATATATATATATATATATATATATATATATATATATATATATATATATATATATATATATATATATATATAATTTAAATATAACAACTTGCTTACAAACTAAAATGAAATAATTAACAGACCGTCTGACTTCATTGGTGGAAAGTGGTTTGAATGTTGAGCACACTTTCAGAAAAAAATAGGCTTAAGTGTTAGTGTACGCTAGTTTTCTCTTTACGCTTGAGGCACGGAAACGGGGAAGGCGATAAGTCGAATATACCACGTCCGTCAAACACCACATCGCCTCTAGACGCGGAGGACTAAACTAGCTGCAGTGTTCTCGTAGAAACTGTTTTCAATGGGACTTCAAGTGATAACCTTGTTATTTTAATTATGTAAAGTATTCGGTAAAGTCCAATGCAGGTTCCTATGGCTTAGTTTTACGATTACGATCGATATTTTCTCAGCTACAGCAACGTGAAAAAGCCGTTTTTAGAACTTTTGAGGAGCTTGTGAATCATGTTTTTAAGAAGCGGACGGCATTTCAGTTTGAAATGGGTCTTCTTTTCGTAGATAAACGCATTAGAAATCTTTTTAATATTTATAACAGAAAAAAAATACTTTCCGTGCCAGGCTACAGCTTCATACACTAACACTCACGACATCACCTCCCTGTGTGGGTGTGTGCTCCTAAAACGTTTGAACCGAAGGACCGGCTTCAGTTATACTGTGTACTCATATTGTACTTAATAAGGTTACCTGATTTTTATGTATTTCGATAATGTGTATTGCTAACTATCAAAACTGTGTTATCTCATCCCGATTTTTTCAATCGTTTTATATAACATATGTACAACCCTACACCGATGCAATCAAAGTATTACATTTCTACAACACATCAACGTATCACTGAATGTGGGAGCCTACATATTGATGTATGACAATTATTTTGAAAGACAGTGTAGCATAAATAAATAAGGAATTAACTATCTACCAATTGTAACCAAATTCGAATGTTTGCCACCAAAACTTTAATTTTAGTAAAGAATATTGTTCCACGACTACCATTTATGAAGATTGCATGAATTGAACACACTAGCAATTTATGTCATATTTCGAAAACCACTAATCACAAATTTTCTATTTTGACTGTTATATTCCAATTTTTATTTGAGCATTGTTCGTTGTTGTAAGTCCACCATCTTGCATTCTAGTTTGACAATCTTCTGTTCCGAGAACTACTTGACTTATTGATTTACCCATTCACTGAGGAAATTAGTTTTAATGTTAATATAACGTAATATTTGCTGCTTTTTTTATTTCACCATTTCAATAAAGACTGCATGGTTCCCATTAAGTGACTCGTTACATATTGGTTCGCTATGAAATGTCACATTTCAGAAGGTGTGTAAGTATTTGCTATGGGTAAGTTTAAAATTTAAACTGTGTACCGTTTAATTATTGTTTGGCGAAATACCATTCGAAACTTCACGATTCTCATATCTGCTAATTTTTGGCTCTTTATTTGTTCACACATTGCAATGGCACAATACAGAAACGTGTCCGCCGTTTGGAATATACAGCGATATATTCTACGTACGCAATAGCAGAACATTTTCTCGTCACAAAAATTATTTTCTCTGCGTTGATGTATCGAATATTTGTGACGGACTTTAAAGTTCGCACCTTCAGTTCTGAAAGTTAACGGACATTATTAATACAGAAATATATTGAAATTATCCACTAACGCTTTTTCTTGTTTCAAAATTTTCGTTAATATGCGCACTTTAGGATTTTTTTTTACTTTTTAATTTTTAGCTGAAATGCAATGTAAATCTACATATAACGTGTATGTTTATTAATTTATTCACGTATAATTCATCTAATATATTCTACATCAACGTGTTTACAAACGTTTTTTCTTAAATGTGTCTGATCACGTGACCTTAACTTCCAGTACCTTGAGGGTCATTTTACTATGACTCGTAAGAGTTTAATAATCTTTGAAGTGTTGCATGTTAATGTCTCTTTTCGCATGACCTGTCACTATTGTCAAAGGTATTTAAACAAATGTCAACCCTTTATTTCGACGCATTTTTTATTTTTATTTTTGGAAGTGAAAACTAGCATTATACTTCTTTTTGCACACCATTCCGTGTAATAATAACGACGCGTCGTCCATAAGATGTTTCGCGTGCATGATCCTGTTTCTGTCATTTGTAAGGCGTCGCTGTGATAGGTTCGCCATATGAACTAAAGGTGTCTGAGCTTGCCATATGCATCGTCATTTTGCAGGGGAAAAACCGTATGTGCTATCTACGTTTCGTATAGTTACTGTCTTACTAATCTGCAAGTTTTTACTTAGATAAATATGAAACAACAGGGAAATGCCAATGTCTCAGTTAAATGCCGGCAAAGTTACGGCGTCTTTTATTTTGTAATTTATGTCATCTGAGGCCGCCCTGTCACGAACCTGCGAAACTAAAATACCGTAACCCGTGTTATGTATTTACCGTTAACTAACATAGTACAAACATTACGAAAACAATGAAATAATTTGTGCCATGCACTTGTAGAAATAAGGTGTCAATTCAAGGGAACTAAACAAAAAGTCCTTAGTAATTTATATACGTTACTGGAATCATTATGTTAAATAGTGCTCTAGATGTCTTACCAGCGCCTATAAATTTTTTAAGCATTTTTAGCAAGAGTTTTGCACCTAAAAAGGTCTGCATAAGAACCAATTTTCGGCAGCGTAAAATTCACATTTAGGATTACTGGCGGACATGAAACAAGCAAAGCCAGCACATGTGTAAGAATCTTTGAATTTGAATGTCATTCCTGAGCAGACACCTCTAACATGACCTACCTGCCGTGAAGTTCTACACACAGCTCGGCAGCCCAGGTGATAAGCCGCGTTATTTAAGTATGACAGAAATATAACCTCAAAAATAGTTTTATTTTACTAACGCCAGAAGCTATTAAGAAAACAATTTCATTAATTTATACACCAGAACTTTTCGTAAGGTCATGTGCTACGCCTTACTATGACCAACATAAAAAATCAAAATGAAAAAACTGTATAAAACACAAAAATATGAATCCAAAACAATGGTAGCTGTTTCATCTCGAGACCATTCCGTACAGTAACATTGTTCCCGTCGCCCGACAAAGCGCCGTGATTGTGAAAACAGCAACGTGGTCCTAGCAGCAACTGCGGCGAACAAAAATAAACTCCGCATGTTTAGTTAAACACAGCACGATATGTTTGACTTCCACCAAACAGGTTTTTTACAAACGCCACTGCTCTGAATGCGAACTTAGAAGAAAAAAATGAAATGGTCCGAAATCGCCAAAAAATGTAAGCTTATCATACAGTCCTTCATAAATAGTTGCCGCTATATTTTCTACACTTCAGGTAAATAGGCCTACACAAATAATAATTATAACATAATTGCTTTTGAAGCATGTAAATCAGTGCATATATCTCCGTGTTTACAATCTAAGTCAACTCTTCTGTACTTGTGTGTTAAAATACGAGTTTTATATCTTCTGTAACGTATTGGGAATATTCCCTAGGGTTGTGTGTCCTTCAAAAATAATGTTTGCAAATGTACTTACAAAAAGTTTTGTAAATGTAAAAATTGAATAAATAGAGTTTCACACACAACATTTTTATTCTGTACATGAGTATAACTATTAATTATTATTACATTTAATTCTCTGAGGTACCTGTCTAGGGCTCGATATTTAAACGCTTTTATAATATAAGCGATACTATTAACACTCGCAATTGTTTCATGAGTTTTGGTTATAAACCCGACCTGCAGAAATTATGTTTATGTGATGTAATGTGATGTGTGTCTTAATATAAGTAAAATAGTGTACGTTGTTTATGTTTGATTTGCAAATGTTGTCGCAAGTGGATTATTAATTAATATTTGTCTGAAGCAGCCCTTGTCTACTAAACTTCTTATATAGCAGTGTTTGCACAACGGCATAACAAAATCATTAGTTAGAGATTGCCAGGGGTATGAATAAAACCAACTGATTCACTATAACAGAATAATACAAACCAAAGTAACATGACATGAGCTAATTTAAGAAGTATAATGAAACAAAATTAAATAATATCCATTAAAAACTTAATATGACATAATTGCACAATTCTGGCAACTTTAAAGCAATATAAAACCGTTCCGTACTGTACTGTCGTGAACATACGTCATTCCAGTACAATGTCGTCCCAGAAGTCTAATGAGATTAACAGAAAAACAAACGAAAAACGAATTAATGAGAAAAAAGCATAGTTTGGTTGTAGTCAACGCATCCATAAACCAAAACAACAGAACGTGAAATATTCCATAAGGAATTAGTTAACATCAAATAAAGAAAATAAAAATAAACTCCCAAAAATAAATGTCAAAAGACAAACCAAATAATATACAAAAATTCACTACACCACAGCACAGGCAATACTGAGACGAAGACAATGAAGGATACAAGACAGGGTAGTTAATTCTATTTGTCTTTATTTGTTATTGACTAATTCCTTATGGGATCTTTCATATTCTGTTTTTTTTGTTTTTTTGTTTATCGATATGAATTCAAAACCAGGCTTGTTTTCTCTTATTTTCTTGTTTTTCGTTTGTTTTTCCTCAGTCTCATTCTACGATTTCTGGGACGACATTAAATTACAATTACGTATATCCACAACAGTACAGTAAATTATTCTGTCACATTGCAAGAAACATTCAAAGACAAACCATTTCGTTCCGTATTTTATACATATTTCCGGAAGAAGCATTTTTGCTCGTAATTGAAGCAGGAATTAGTTCATTTCATTGTGGTAGTTGACTTCCTCTTGTATTTTTTTGTCGTTCACCAGTAAGTTGGGACATTACAGTAGAAGTTCAAATGTTATCACGCTACAAAAATACAGTCAGAACTAACGTCTACGAAATATATAGTTATCAAAATATATCGACACAAAATATTATGTTAATTTAATCCCTAGAAGTCTTACTTCATAAATTACTTTTGTCTTAAAATAATTTTTCAAGCCGATTACCTAGTTTACTCGAACGTAATTCCCGTATAAAAACCGCCGGGGTATTACTAAAGTTTCCAGAATAAAATAGCCTGACATCACAATGTATTTATTTGACGTGAAAAATGGCGGGTGGGTACAGAAAACTGCATCATATGCCATGTACACTGCGTTACTCAGTATTAATTTGGATTACAATATCGTAGAAGTTTAATATGAAAATCTTAATTTCTGTTATTCCACGAGCAAACTTGACGTAAGAACTTCATTAAGGGCGCGATTCATCTCAGTTTTCAACGTCTTTTTTTTATGTTTGTATCAGATATTTTTTTCTTATTTTAGACATAAATTGTGACTAAATATTCCTCTTAGAAAATTGTTGTATCTCTCATAGTTTTCGCGTAATGAGTCGTAAACGTCAAAATTTACATTTTACGGTTTTATGCACGCCACTAAAACTAACTGTACTACCAAACCGAAACAATTCACAGTGTACAACAATGTTGTAGGCTATGAAATGACACAGATAAAAACAAAAAATAAAATATTTTTGTATTTAATAAAAAATGCTGAATTCTAAAATGAAAATATAAAAATTGTTTAAAAATACAAAAATGTATTTATTACTTATTTTATATAGTTCAAATCATAGCCTAAAACATTGTTATACACGGTGAATTGTTTTGGTTTGGTATGTCTGTTGGTTTTAGTGGCGTACATACAACCGCAAAGTCGAAATTTTGACGTTTACGACTCATTATGCAAAAACTATGAGAGATACAACAATTTTCTAAGAGGAAGATTTGGTGACAAATTATGTCTAAAATAAGAAAACAAATATCTGGTACAAATATAAAATAAAAAAAGACGTTGAAAACAGGTGAACCGCGCCCGTTAAAGTTCAAGTATTCGACAAGTTATTTTCTACGACACATTATGGCCAAAGGTGAAGTAAGTGTGCTTTACGTCTTGTCGACAGCGAGGTCAATATAGACGGTAACACAACTTGGTACAATGACAGCAGCTGGGAGATGAGTCAGCCATGGCCTTTGTTGATGACACATAACAGTATTCGCCTTGGAAACCACGAAAACCTAGATGAGGATGGCCGGAGCCGGGGTTTGAACCCGGGTAATCCCGAAAGCGAGTACAACGTGTTACCATTGCGCCACCTCGCTCAGTTGTAACGGCTGAGTGTACATGAAATAAAACTGCAACTCTGACTGACTTGACAGACAATATACAGGTGCGGTCTACAACAATTTTCATCCCCATTTTTTGAATTTTTTATTTGCACCAGATATTTTTTTTTTATTTTAGACACAAAATGTGACTAAATTTGGTTCTTATGACATTTTTTAATCTCTCAGAGTTTTCGCGTAATGGCTTGTTAAAATAATATTTTGAATGTTTTCGTTTTAAGATCTACACTAAAACCAACTGATATACCAAACTAAAAAAAAAAAATATCACGATGGATAAAGCATGGTAGGCCACAATGTCATGCTCATAACATTAAAGAATAAACATTATTTTAAATTTGTATTTTTAGTTTCAGCATTTAAAAAAATAATTTTTATTATTTATTTTATGAGCATGACATTGTAGCCTGCAATGGCTTTATCCACGGTGATTTTTTTGAGTTTGGTATATCAGTTGGTTTTAGTGTACCTAGTTATTAAAACGGAAACATGCTAAATATGGCTTTAACGAGCCATTATGCGAAAACTATGAGAGATAAAGAAATTTCGTGAGAGCCAATTTAGTCGCATTTTGTGTCTAAAATAAGAAAAAAATATCTGGTACAAATAAGAAACAAAAGATGGTGATGAAATGTGCGGTAGACTGCGCCCTTAAACCGATGGTTTAGGAGCATGATATTTTGCACAGTAGATCTTTACATAAGGTAGGTGAAAACTAAAAAATAATTTCTAAAATTCATCCTCTAGGTGGGTTCAATAGGGTACGAAAGTTTTTATGTAAGTTCGTCACATTGAAATATTACAGTATGAAAATTGGTTTTAGGGCTTCTGTTTATAAACAAAAGTCATTTGGGTCAGCATTTTGAAAATTCATCCCTCAAGGGGGTCAAATAAGATAAGGGAAACGTCGTCGATCGACTTGAAAATAAAAGTACGAAACACGCATCTAAACTGATGGGGAAGGAAGAGATTCAGAGATATTTCTGTTGAAACACATGTACAGTATGTAATATAGTATTGAAGTCCCGATTTCTAATAAATATTCTTGTTCAAAAATTATTACTATTGTTTCTTTAATGAGTATAAAATACTATTAGTTTTGAAAACCTTTTTGTTTAATTGTTAACTTTAAAATCTAATGTTTTTAACATGAGGATTTCCACATTTCATTGTTATAAAATTAGCCGAAGTTTATATTATTCTGCACTTTTCAATACTAAGCCTTAAATAAGAAGAAATGTACATTTTATGTTTTAGAAAACAATTTTTGTATGATTCTCTACTTACGATAGAATTATTCAATGGTTTTAGTTATATAACTTCATAGTAGGTTTTGTAGATTTGTATATACGTATAAATAATATCATTGTGTCAGAAAGAGGACATGAACAGAGTAGGTTGCCCGAAAACAATTGACAAAAATCGAATGGTTCCCGAGATGTTGCCAATTGAAAAATCTAATCGGAAACATGGCTAGTATTATGGAACCAAAGCAAGTACACAAGTTAAATTAATACAAAATGAAGTTGTCTGTTCCCCGTGTCTTGCCGTGGATCATTGCATCATGCTGTAGGCTTACAGGTGCCATCTCATTAAAATCATGGCACTATTAATTTGCAAAACTACACCAATTTAAACTTGGCTTAAGAAAAAGGTTTTATATTTTGCTACGTTGCAAAATAAATATTTCGTATTTACAGTTTTAAATAATATAAATAAGTACAAAATACTATTTATCCTTGTATAGTTGAAGATATTTAAGTATAGTTATAAACTCCTGAGATACTACATTTTGCATTTAATCAAATATGATTTTCTTACTTACTGTTGTTTTTAAAATAAAACATCAATAACACTATTTAAATAAACATTTCAGTATATGTTTATGTGTGTATACTTAAATAATCAGTCTTCCGCCTGAAATATATATTTCTACAGTAAGCTCAAGGAATTTGATAGAAACAATCAATCGCATATCGTTACATTTAATCACGGTACGTAGTGCTAGATACCAGCACGGTGAAGTTTGATTCGTGTTAACATTTTACACAGTCATTTTATTTCATTCAGATATACATTTTAGTTTTCAATGTTAAAATGTTACTACGTTTACTTAAAGTTGAACATGACATGTAATGTCGCTGTAGTTGAAGCAATTTACATTTCTATGTAAAAGTCTATTGTTCTTTATAAAGTAACTTAAATATAAATACACTTAGGTATGAATGATTCTTAGTTTAGCAATGTTTAGAACATTTTGGACTGAACGATTTAATAAGTGTTTGGTTAAGTGGAGTTACGTCACTTTTCCTCTTCCCTACTTGAACTGATGCTCGGGCGTATTCTCAAGCTGGGGAAATTGAGTGCCTCTTAGGAAACTCATTAAGAGCGACTTAAACAACGACTCGAAGCCGTCTGAAGAGAAGTTCCACCAGCAGTCGAGGGGAGGGGGAGGGGGAGGTCTTTGATGCAGCAAAACAATGCGCATTCAAATGAACTCGCCGCGATAAGTTAATATTCATAAGACTTAATTGCCGCGCTCAATTTGAATATTCCCCTTACTTCGATTGGCACGGTATCCCAGAGTGATTTACAAGTCTGGAAGAAGGCAGCCAATACCGTTTTTTTTTGTTCTTTTCTTTCTCGTATTTAGAGGATCTTGTGGCATCGGTTTAATTTAAGAGTAAACCGATAGTTTTACTTGCGCTAAGAACAAGAGCTGTCGAAGGTAGCTTCTGAAACTCCTGACGTTCAGTAAGAGCTCCTGAACACTTGGAATGACAAACAAGTAGCTCATTTAAATGTGATTGCGGTGGGAGTTGTCCTAGGGAGGGTCCTGTAAAGTGCATGAACCTAGACAGACCGCGATGTACCTAGACGACTCCACGCACAGAACAATTGAACGTCGAGTAGAAGACACAAGCCCTATCTCCCTGCGTAGCTAGCCACGCCCACACTGCCATCACAGCAGTGTTAGCGACTGTTTAGATTGCCTGGCTTTGTGGTGGAGATGGGCGGAAGCTAGCGACATCCGAGGGGAATAGGTTAGTGGTGCTCGTTTTACCCCCACCCCTCCCTCTTCTTCCCCTCATCCACGAGTTAGGCAACACCTTGCTTGCGTTGGAAGTTGGCCTGAGTAAGGTAAATTCTACTACAGGTTACAAAGAAAATAACCTTGCTTATGGGAGAGTTTGGCACAGGGAAAATTTCTGCCTCTAGATTCGCTTCAACCGTTAATGTTCCAGAGAAATATGAAACCGTAGTATAATGAAATTTAAATAAATTTTCAGATTACAGAAGTCATTTAATTTACTTTTAAAGTGAGAAGAAACCTATTTCATGATTTAAATTATCAACTTAAAGAAACTTAAAATTCAGGAAAGCTCTGTGATAGGTCAGTTTACGTATCTTACCGATAAAAGCGCTCAAGTGGCAGAAATTGTCCTTGTGACAAACTTTTAACATTGATATTTCTAACCTGTAGTAGAATTAACCTTATCCTGAGTAGCAGAGTGGCATTCCCCCCCCCCCTTCCCCAGTGTTGCCGATGTTAGAGTAGAAATCCCGTGCTCCATATGCAAAAGTCATATTTCAACACAAAGAATCCCACAGCTGAAAAAGATATTAAATTGTTTCGAGACAGCATCAATTTTTAAACTTACCGTAAAATTGTGCATTACATTGCGTGGGTTATTTATTTTGTAATTTTTCAGCGCCTTCTGCTCCAAGCCTTTGGAAGTAACTCGTATGGAAAGAAACACATTCGCAGAGTTTAAATATAAATATAACTTAACAAAAGTAGACACTCAAACATAGCGAGATTACGTCCCATTTAGCAGATAATATGAATCTCACAATAGCTTAGCAAATAAGGTTGTGGACAAAAGTCCCATGACGTTATAATTATGATAAAAAATCCCTTTGTCACATATTTAATTATTATATTTAAAATTCCCACGAAATGGGACAAATGCCACGACCTGGCAACACTGAATCCCCCCTCCCACACAAGCAATACTGTGACATGACATGCACGTACTTTGCCTCATGCCTCAGCGAGCTGTTAACTATAGTGTAGCTGCTTGCGACACAACTGACAACTGCAGTTAAAATAAATATCCTGTGAGGAGTACACAGGAAGGACGGAGCATTGCATCTTGAATGCAGATTTTATTAATGGCAGCTCGTGGGCGATCTGTGCAAGCCGGAGTATGACATGAAATGCGGCCCTATGATGGAGCAGCGCCGGAATGAGAAGGGTGGGAGGAACGGGAGATCCCTGAGGAAACCCACCGACTAGCGGCATCGCCCGGTACTATACCCATATGGGAAATTCCGGGGACCGACCACGCCGAGGATCAAACACGGGTCGCCTTGGTGGGACGCGACTACTTTTTTGTCATACAAAAATACAAATACAGAACAATACTACATGAAATCAGGAACATGTAAAAGAGTAGCTTTAACATTTTTGACATTTTGACATGAATTCAGGACTACGTTTCAAGAAAGTTGTCGCAAACACTGGTAAGGCAGCCAGCAGTCATCGTGTCGAGGGACACGAAACTAACTCTGGAATGTTAAACAAGGTGATATCACAACACTACAATTTTAGTATAGAACAGTGCTCTGAAGAAAAATATCGCCCGTACCACTTTTGTATTGTACCTCTTCGTGCCAGATTCCATCTGTCTTCTCGGAGGACCCTGATGAGATCGGTGGTCGAGACGGAGTGTACTGCACCAATCAAATAGTGGATAGCATGGAAGACGATCCAGTGAGCAGCACGTGTACCAACTGAAGGAACGGCGTAAAAGTCACAATGAAGCAGCTGTTCATCAGAAACGTCTCTGTCGTTAATCAGTCGTTTCACGTGGGAAACGCACTATCGACAGGTAGGTACAGCATTGCTGCATGTAGTAGTACGACGTATTGCAGTAGAGACACCTCCACATAGCTGACACGTAGGACCACTCGGCCACCGCGGCTCCTCTACTGTCAACTTATAACGTACATGTAGATTACGAACATGACATTTTTTGGACATACGCCATTGCGGGCGAATGTTACCGTATTGGAGAAAATTCCACAATAAATCAAAAACAAAAAAAGAAACGAACGATATTCATTAAACTGTATTCAACAGACATAAAACATACAGATAATTCCTGAAAAGATTGTAGTTGTTTCCCAGAAGACGGCGAGTCTAGATTCTCATTCTAACTGAAACTACTGTAAATACACACGAGTTCGCGTTAAAATATGTACCATATAATTTCTGCAGGTTACCATATCAAAGTAAAAACAATCATTTTTCATTACCTAAGAAACACTTAGTTAAAATAATAAGTAAAGGAAAAAATCAAATTTACAAAAACTTAAGTTAATATCAACTTGTTTATTTTTGAAGGAGAGGATCATTACAAATTACATTACAGATTTAATGGATATTATAGTTCGCTGATACACGAACATCTAGCACTGACCAAACTCTCCCTCCACTTCAGTCCACTCGAAGATTTGTCTGAAGACTGCCCAGTCGTGAGAGGAGTTTCTTAATTATTTACAATGTTTTCCAATCCTAATGGACATAAGCCTCGCGTGAGTAAGTAGCTTTTCCTCTCACCATTAGCAAAATGCTAATGCGTAACGCATTATTTCGTAAGCACAAAGTCCTCATTTATAAATAGCAGTGAAGGAAATAAGTTAGGACGGGAGTACGAATATGAAGTCAGCAGAAATAATTGAAGCCTCTCTAATAAAATGGCTTTCCCTCTTAACAAAGTAACTTACTGTGAATATTGCCATCAAGAAACTCATCTGAACACGAGGCTGAATAAAGTACATGACAATTAAAAATTATTTGTATTGTCTCAACAAATTTATCTATGCAAAATAAATATAGTTTTAGCCTGAAACACAAGGGAAAACGAATAAATATAATCCTAACCACACCATTTGTAGAATTTTCCTTTGCCATGCTTTATGAAGGTGACGCACATATAAACGTTGATTACAACAATGTTGCGTACGTATTCTTTTGTGAAAAGTTTAAACAATTACTGTAGTGTGACTATCTTTACCTTTTTGGTATCGAATTCAGTTTTATTAAATTTAAGTTGAAAGAATTGTAAATCTGCTTATTTTTCTACTGCCACAACACATGATGATAATGAAGAACTTGCTATGAGATGATATCACTGTTTGTAGATGTCTATTAATTGAAATAAAATATTCTAAATTTTGAGAAAGTAAAATTATTACTCTCCCCCTACTTATCTACGTACAAAAAGATGCTACTGATTGTAGTAAAACAAGTTCACGTAATTTTACATTAAGTAACTTATGTAATGCATTCTGCGTTGTTGTTTTTTTTTCATGTAAGAATGCATATAACACTGAGCTCGACACCTTTTTACATAGATTCTTATTAATAAAGGAACTTTTTAAGTTCCGAAGTCTTAAATACACACAATATGTTTTCCATGCCAGTAACTTGGTAACGTGAATGCATTTCTTTATAATTGTTGCATGTTTCTTGCCGAATTTAATAACTTACAATAATGTAAGGAATAATTTCCGTTTTTACACATTGATTTATGGGGAACACATTGCCAAGAGTTGTTACTATAAAAGAGTGTTGTTGCTATTTTATAGCATTCATTGGAATAATTGTCATTCTTTTTATTTAATCTCCTTGGCAGTTTCAAACACTTTTTAACTTCTATGTAGTAAACAGAACAAGTAAAAAAATACAAGTCAGTAAGTAGTAAAATATGTTTTCCAATTATTTTACCCATTATATGAAAAATTCAACAGGTTATGGGCCCAGATGCTATTCTGTGTCATGAATGTTACCACATGAAAAATTGAAAATTGGTAATTATGGAAAACATAAAATTTAATATTGGACTTTTGGAAGGTCAAGCTAACTGGTCTACATGGAAGTACAAATTATGCACTCTTCTGCGAGGTATTTCTGGAGCGATGGAAGTCATCAAAGGTAGCATAACAAGACCAGAAGTCTTAGGCTTAAATGCTAAGGAAGATGAGGTAACTTTATATAACACTAACTTAGCTAAATTTAAGCAAGCTGACAGA
>PNEQ01102764.1:31141-52172 GCA_003012365.1 Medauroidea extradentata
GCTCTCACAACTCATATGACTGATGAGACACTGGAGAAAGTAATGAGATTTTCAACAGCTCGTGAAGTGTGGCAGGAACTTCATAGACTGTTTGATAGGATCAGTGAAGATAGAATTTATGATATTTGCTCAGAATTTTTCAGTTTTAAAAAGGAAGGGAGTGATGACATAGCCACACACATGTCAAAATTGAAAAATTAGTGGAATTATTTGTGTAAAGAATTGTCTAAAGTGAAAGACTGTCAGTGTGGACTTCCAAATGTATTATTGGTTTGCAAAATTCTAGACACACTTCCAGAGGAATATTTTCCCTTTAAATCTAGTTGGATGTTACTGAATAAAAATGAGAGAACTGTTAAAAATCTCACTAATCAGCTATGTGGTTTTGGAAAGTCTTTTAGATCAAAAAGCACAGAATTATGCCAGGAGACCTTGGCAGTGAATACAAATGTAACTGGTAGAAAACCAGCTTCTACAGAAATGAAGAAAGTACAAGGTACATCTCATATTACTTGTTATTACTGTTAAAAAGTTGGACACATAGTTCGTATATGTCCAAAGTGGATAGCAGATGGTAGACCACCAAAACCTAAACCTCAGTCTAATATAAGTACAACTGGTGTAAGTATGTCCATTATGACTGCAATATTCTCTCCACATCCAAGCGACAGTGATACATATGACTGGTATGTATATAATGGAGCTACCAATCACGTCACAAATCAGAAAGAAATATTTTCAAATTTTAAAAAAATTTATTTCCCACATAGTATCAAAACAGCAGATGGATACTCAGTTGAAGCTGTAGGCAAAGGCACGGTTATAATAGAAGCTTATTTCAATGGCTCCACTGAAAAATTACAACTTTGTAATGTATGGTACGTTCCAAACATAAGTGAAAATTTATTTTCAGTTTTAGCTGCACAAGATAGAAACGCAGACAGTGAGTTTAAGTCGAATATGGAGAAATGTTTTTTTTTCGATTCAATGGGAAATTGAAATGGGTTGGGTCTAGAAAAAGACATGCTGGACTTTTTAAAATATTAATGAAAAGTGTTCATGCATATGAAACAAATGTTGCTGTAGCTGAAGAAAATTTGCTGCAACTTTATCATGAAAGATTAGGCTATCAAAACAAGACATATGTAAAAAATAAAATTTTTGATGAAATAGGTTTGAAACTTGAACTGGACAGTGAAGTTTGTGAAGGATGTGTTTACAGGAAAACACACAGACTTAAGTTTGGTTCACGTGAGCATGCTACAACTCCTGGAGAATTGATTCATTCAGACGTGTGTGGTCCATTTGCACAATCAGTTTCTGGCTTTCGATACTATGTGCTTTTTAAAGATGATTTTTGCAGATATAGAGATATTAATTTCATTAAGTGTAAGAAGTCTGAAGTAGCAGATAAGCTGAAACAGTTTCTGAAAAAAACACAAGTATGTGGTATTGTTATTAAAGAATTTCTCACTAATAATGGAGGAGAATTCAATAATAAACTTGTACAGGATGTATTGAAAGGACATGGAATCAAGCAAAGATTGATAATGCCCTAAACTCCTGAACAGAATGGTTGCAGCGGAAGAGAAAACCGCACTCTAGTGGAGACTGCTCGTTCTGTAATGCATGCACATGAAGAAATGCTTCAAGGTTTGTGGGCTGAAATGATAAATACTGCAGCATACATTTTGAATCTGACTGGACCTTCGAGTGTGAATGGTAAATCTCCATATGAGCTTTGGATGAAAAAGAAACCCAAGATTGAACACCTAAGGATTATTGGCTCTACGTGCTACGCTCATATTCCAAAGCAGCAGAGAAGGAAAAAGGATAAGAAAGCCGAAAAAGGTATTCTGATTGGATATGAAGAAAATGATGGTTACAGAATATGGTGTAAAGAGAACAACAAACTGATACGATCACGAGATGTTGTTTTCAAGGAAGAGCCATTAAGCTGTTCTAATACTGCAACAGAAAAAATTAAAGGATTGAGGATTGAAAAGGAAGCTGAAAAAGATTTGAGAGTAGAAAAGCCTAGCGAAGATACTGAAGAAATGGGGAAAGAAAATGAAGAAGACCAGAACTTCAATAACATGAAAGAAGAAGAAACAAAACTAGAAATTCCATATCAAAGAATGGAGCTTAGATATCGTTCAAGTATAAGTCATCCTGTGAGGCTGAATGACTATCTGATGGCTGCAATCAATGGTTCAACAAAATTAAATGAACCCTTAACTTATAAAGAAGCAATGCATACGGATGATACGAAGCAATGGAAAGAAGCGATGGAAAACGAAATGAAATCATAAGAAGAAAACAAAACCTGGACTCTTCAAATGTTGCCAAAAGGAAAGAAAGCTATACCCTGCAAATGGGTTTATAAAATCAAGACAAATCCTGATGGTTCAGTGGAGCGGTACAAGGCAAGGCTTGTCATCAAGGGCTACTCTCAACGTAAAGGTTATGGCTATGACCAAACATTTATTCCAGTGGCTAGATTAGGGACTATTTGCTCATTACTGAGTATTGCTGCAAATGAAGGCATGTGTCTAAGACAATTTGATGTCTCGACTGCATTCCTCTATGGTAAGCTTGAAGAGGAGATATACCTGGAACAGCCCGAAGGATATAATGATGGCTCAGAACAAGTATGCAAACTTCACAAGAGTCTCTATGGATTGAAGCAGACTCCAAGGTGTTGGAACAAGAGAGTTGGTAGTTATTTAATGAAGCAAGGTTTTAAAGTTAGTGATGCAGATCCCTGTTTGTACGTAAGGGAAAACAGGGGTCAAAAGATTTTAATAGCACTGTATGTTGATGATGGGCTAATAGCTGCGACAGATTCAAATGAATTAAATGAGATCATGGCATCTTTGCAAAGTGAATTCAAAGTCACAGAAAAGCCAGCATCATATTTTCTTGGGCTCGAAATCACTCAACAAATAAATGGATCAATTATAATCAGCCAGAAGGGATATGCTAGGAAGCTCTTAGACAGATATGAAATCACTCAACAAATAGATGGATCAATTATAATCAGCCAGAAGGGATATGCTAGGAAGCTCTTAGACAGATATGGAATGACTGGCTGTAAACCAGTAGTCATGCCAATAATCAATGAGAGTTCAATTTCAGGGAAAATAAACAAAGACAACAATCTGTCTATAGACGAAAGTAAATATCCTTATAGACAGATAGTTGGTGCATTAATGTAACTCATGACAGGAACAAGGCCCGACATCGCCTATGCAGTTGGAGTAGCATCCCGTTCATTGAAGAGTCCAAAACACAAGGATATAGTTTTGGTAAAACGCATATTAAGATACGTTAAAGGTACTATTGAATATGGCATCATATACAAGAGAAACTACAAGAGAGGGATCCTGGAGAGTTACAGCGATGCAGACTTGGGAGGGGATGAGATAACTGGGCGGTCTACAACAGGAGTTGTTTGTATCTACGCTGGCGGAGTCATTTCTTGGTTGAGTCAAAGGCAAGCATCTGTAGCACTGTCTACCACTGAAGCAGAGGTGGTTGCAGCAAGTGAAGCAGCAAGGGAGCTGACATGGCTAAAACGCCTTTTCTCAGGAATCATAGAACTCACTCAGGTTCCAGATTTGCAAGTAGACAATGAAGCAGCTACCAAACTTGCACAGAACCCGGAGTATCATCGCAGGACGAAGCATATCAGGACTCGACATTTTTTTGTTAGAGAGAATGTTACTGAAGGTGATATTGCAGTCAAGAAGGTAGCATCTGAACACCAAGTGGCAGATGTAATGACAGAACCAATACACAGGCAAAGATTGTTAAGTTTGTGTAAGAGTATGGGACTTTTTGGTGTGTGACAATTATTCAATGAGGGAAAGTGTTGTTGCTATTTTATAGCATTCATTGGAATAATTGTTATTCTTTTCATTTAATCTCCTTGGCAGTTACAAACACTTTTTAACTTATATGTAGTAAACAGAACAAGTAAAAAAAAATACAAGTCAGTAAGTAATAAGATATGTTTTCCAATTATTTTACCCATTATATGAAAAATTCAACAAAGAGGTCCCGTGCCATAGATGCCATTCCACAGCATGTCCTACCTTTTGTCTGTAGCTAATTTGTGTGTGTGTGTGTGTGTCTCAGGTCAATGGCAACCATTTCAAGCTACTAGCCGAAGAAAGTCCTTGTAAGTTCTTGTTACATTGGACTTTCGTCTTTAATAATTTTTTATTCATTTCCCCACTTCTCTACACCCATTCTTCAACTACGCAAGTGTCCCATAATAGTGGTATGGTAGTGTTTACAAGTATAACATGTGTATATTTACTTTTATTTTAATTTTTTTGCATTGGGTTTCCGAATATTTTCTGTATGAACGTTGCCAGCATTTATAGAAAAATTCTTGAGTGCTCAGTGATAGAAAGTCCTTTTCAGAACTGCGTAATTTCTCATTGTTAACTGTGCAACTTTTCATGGAACTAAATTTGTACTTCTACATATAATTTCGGCAGGGTTTCAAAAATGTTCTTTTGTGTTGAAGGCAAAACAGATATTTCAATTTCGGGAAAATGACAGCTCTAAAACTGTAACAAGCTCTGGCTGTTGTTGGGCGCACCGGAATGCACGAGGAGTCGAACTCGCAGAGATAGCATTGTGCTGACTAATTTGCATGCAGTGAATAAACAAATAGCGAGGTAAGGAAGAAAGCCAAGGCTACAAATCAAAACGAACTCAATTATCACGCTCGTTGCGTGACCAACAATAGGATCGCGTATGTTATACGACTCCCGAGGGCAGAGCTACACAGTTCTGCTGCGCGATTGCTTCGCCTTGCTGCGGCTAACTGTGAATTGAGATTAATGCGATTGCATTACTTCCCATGTACAATTTATGTAGGAAGATGTAAAACAGTATTTGAACGTTGCAAGGTTTAGTGAAAGAAACTTTAACAGTTTTGTACCGAGTTCTATTGGAAGCTGGCTGCTATTTACTTTTAATATCAACTGTATTTGTTACAATTGTTAAAGAAAATGTATCTGCTCTTGATAAATAAATACACTGTATTTAGTATATTTTTGTTCTGTAAATTCAAGTGCAATGGTTACTTTTAAGTGTCTTACAAGGTACATTGGAAAATACTAACTTTATAAAGACACTTTTATTTAAAGGAGAACGTAGAAAACTTACTATACAAAAGCAGAACAACTTATATTTCATTATTTAACTGAACCATTTTTTGTTTGTAATTAAAGCCAAAGAAACTTTCAGTCAATCTGTTGCAATTATTATGATTGCGGGGTAGATAAATTAACGCTGAAAACACCTTTTAACTTGTGTTGCTGATTATTTGAGTTTGTAAAATGGTTAATGGTTATGTTGATATTTTGTTTTTTGATTTTGAGTTTTGAATAAATCCCTGTTGGGATTGAACCCGATATTTGATCTTTAATTGAAGTTGTAGTTACAGTATACCTTTTCATGATTGGAACATTAATGTGTTTATGATTGCTGCTATTGATGTTTGATTGGTATTACTTCACTGGGGTGTTTGAAGTTACGAGTTTGATTTACTTTTGAGTGAGGATTACTTTTGCCTTAGCGCCCTTGCAAATCTATAGGGATTCGCCACCCACCTTACCTTGTTCTTGTAATTTTGTTACCGTCACCAGTGGTTGAGGTGCTAGCCCCTAAGTAGGGGACGGTACAAAAAGATTTGTCCGCTTTTTTCGAAGCAAATACGAATCAAAAACTCAATGACAATCCTAGATAATTGTATTTTGCCAACTTCATGAGTAAATATTTCGTTACGCGTGACATCTTGACACGGGGTTCCGGCAGAGATTGTACCTCAGATGTCCGTAACACACGAAACAATTGTGTTTAAAATATTGGCTAAAACTATTGTCTAGGATTGCTATTGTTTAATTTTCGCAAATTGTCTTCAAGAAACCCACAGTTGTATATTTCTTGCTTTTAGCGTTGAATTATGTACCACAACCTCAACTGAATAGACGCTGCTATTTTCCTTGAATTGCCTAGCAAAATAAGCACATGTGTTCAAATCATATAATTATGTAATAGAGTTTGCGAAATTAACCTATTGTCATAATTCAGGCCAATCTATGCAAATAAGTGAAGAACTAGACTGGAGTTAGATGGACAGATAATTGGTATTAGCTAGTCATAACATATTCAAATACAAATACATTCAGCATATTTAAAAGTTTAAAAAACTGTTGTACTATCAGGTGGATTTGCCAAGAAATTATTTACGTTTGTTATTTTAACATCATAGAAGGTAAGTAAAAATGTAAAGCTCTATTTTTGTGGTAAGGTATTCTTTTAAGGCGATTTTTTTATTTAACTGGCAAGTTCAAACTATCATCTGTATTTGAACCCTCGGTCACCGAAACTTAGTCCAGTTTTCAAATATCTCTGATAGTCTCACACACATAATATACTTCTTACTCAATTTACAGAACAAACAGAAACATTGTAAACCATGTGTATCTGTCAGTTTTGATTGCAAGGTTTTAACAAATTATGCTACCGCCAAATTCGTGAACGTGTTAGAGACATAACAAATAAAGGAAAACGTATTTAACTGATGCTGGAAGTCTGTGTTAATATGTTCCATAAATTATAATAGTGTGATTCTGAACTATGTATATTCGATTTCCTGTAAAGTTGGCATGGCAACCGAGTGCTTGTGATGAAAATAATATCAGGCACAGGCACTTAAATTTTCCCTAGTTACTGAATTATGTACGACTAAGTAGAAATGAGCGGTTTTTTTTTTTCATTTTCTCACGTACAGATAGAAGCAAACTATAATAGACATTTTGAGACGATTTTTCAACGAAGATGAGGTAAATGAAATTCTTACTGATAAAATAACTCGAGAGAGATAAAAATAATTTTGATGCCATTAGTTGTAGAAAATTAATCATACTTGCAACATGCAAAATATAGAGACATAACTCAAAGAAATAATTTTATTTCTTTTTCTCTAGTAAACTTCTGGTAAAATAAACGGTTTACGAAATAAATAAGAGACACAGATTTTCCCACCATTTTTCTTAGATAGCAGCATGGTCACCAATGCGGATTTAAGGTTTTAGGTTTTTTTTTTCAAAGTTGACACGCCATAGAATATGTTTTGTTACAGTTAGCTTTCCTAAAGTGATTTCCTTGTACAGCCACTAAATGACACATTATGACTACTGTAACAACCACTGACGCGAATCACAAGATCTCATATATCGTGATACGTTCTGGCAACTGAACTGCAGCTGTGGCGCGCCAAGTCTACTTTATATCACTGATAACGTTTTCATTACACATAAGTTATTAGGTATTATAGCTTCAGCATTACCGACAAGGCCGAGTGAGGTGGATACCTAGCGAAGTGGATATTAGAAACTTAAAACATTCGTCATGCTTTCGATTGCCCCCGTGTTCGATTCTCGACCCTTGTCATTAATAATTTTATTTTTCAACGTTTTCCAAACTCACTCCAGGCAAATGCTGAGATTGTTCCTTGAACGGGCCATAACTAATGTCTTACCTCTTTCCACCAAGGTCATTTAGCTGCCTGAGGAACCCCAACACAAATAATAAAACATGTATAAATACCCTTTACTTTCTTGAAAATGTAATCAGTTTAAAAATAATTAACAGGTATAATATAATTCGCAACGAAATACCAATTCATGAATTACAAAATCTCTGCTGTCACCACTCGAAAACTTTTTGGAATTTTTACGTAATTAACGAATTTAATATAACATTATTATTTAACGCGTACTTCCAATTTTTTGATTGCAGAAATATTTTCACAGATCGTATAAGGTTTTGTATGAATTGTCACATTTATGGTTGTTATATGGATGTTGGTACGGCTTAATGCGAAGAAAGTACAAATTTTAATTAGTCACGTCACTACACAAATTTTATAAGATATAATTATTTATATCTTCGAACATGTGCTTTAATTTAAGAAAGTTCTGTAAAAATTATAAAAGAACGAATGTTCCCCTGTTTTGATGACTTTTTTTAAGTGTCCAGGCGATGTTTTTGGGCGAGAACATTTTGTCCTGCTCTACGAATATAAATTGTACGCTAACATTTAATGTACAGTTTTATTTCACTTACTACGTTTCAAGACTCCAAATCAGCAGCAGAATATAAATCGTACGCTAACATTTAATGTACAGTTTTATTTCACTTACTACGTTTCAAGACTCCAAATCAGCAGCAGAATATAAATCGTACGCTAACATTTAATGTACAGTTTTATTTCACTTACTACGTTTCAAGACTCCAAATCAGCAGCACTGACTTAAGGCCTCGCTCTTAAGTTTTGCAGTCATTTCGAAAATATTTAAGCAAATTAATATATATATATATATGTATATATATATATATATATATATATATATATATATATATATATATATATCAAACATTCGTTTTTACAGTTTTAACATTTGTATCTTAAATTTTCTGTTGCAATAAACCCAACGGATTTTTAAATTTTTGCCCCTGAAATATAACATATTTTGTTATCAAAATAAGCCAAAATGAAGCAAAACAATTTTTTGCTATCAAACGGTACATTACTTTAAAAAAGCTCTGGGAAAATTGTGTATCGTGTGACTGTACACAGTCTCAAATTTTTTCAAAGCATTTGGTTAAAAAATATTCGAGTAATTTGCAATTGTTTGAAATACATAAAATATCGTGGTCTTAAGTAAAATATTATTTTTGGCGGAAATAAACAAATATGCAAAAATAAATAAACATCGTAAATGTATAGTAACATTTTGGTCCATTACTGGTCTTCCAAGATATGACTATCAAAACTTTAACGGATCTTGCTTGTCCTTAAATTATAAAAATAAAACTAATGCCAGGTTTAAAGGACTTTTTAGGACATAAATGAGCATCTAAATAAATTATTCCTTGTACATTAGTACGAATATTGCTGTCGTACATCACTCCCAAAACACCTTCAAACGTGACTTTGAGAAGAATGGAAGCAGCGGTCTTTGGTAAATAAAATAATGATCTCCGCTTGACAGCCTATCAACCACGTTACTGAGTAGGCCTACATTTATGTAAGCATAATGAAATACTATTATTAAACTGAAATTATTATCCTCTCTAGATGTTACAGGTGTTTTAAATTTCTGTTATTTATTCCTACAATATAAAACGTATGTACATGTTTTAAACCGTCTCTCGAAAGTTCTTTTTCGGTCTTCAGGTTAATCCGTTTTCGACAAAATGGATTATTATTCAAAAACAACTAAATTAATAATAGAGGGGCGCTGAAATTAGGGTAATGTAGTTGATAAAAAAATTTAAGTGACTTTTCCAGAATGCTGCAGCGTAACACAGACGGATACACTTCATTATTTGAAAACTTTTTTAACGAGCGAGACGAAACTGATGATCAAATACTGACAACGTAAAATAAATAAGGTAGCTTAGACTTACAATCAAGTGTAAGGGATTTTGAATGAGATAAATAAAATACAAATTATATAAATTGTTTACATATTTTTGGATATTGTGTACTCTTTCTCTGAATATCTTCCTAATTATATTCCATTTTTATATGTTACAAAATCACAAATTACTTCCGTGTGATCTTAACACATGTAAGTGTGTATAAACAAACACACACATACGCACGTAAATAGCTTCAAATTGTAAAGTAAATTTATTTACCATAGGAGAAGACTAGGAATTATTTAACAAAGTAAGTAAATGATAGGAATATATCGCCATGATGACAGTATTATACGCACGCTGAACAAACAAACAACCTACATTAAAATAAAATCGGTGAATGACAGTTCAAGGAAAAAGGACGGAAATAAATAAGAAAGTGAAGTTATTTACAACTGATAATATTCCTTACTTCAAAGAAGTTATCCAAAATGCTAAAAGAGAAGTGAAGTGCTTAATGAAGTTGAAAAGTGAAACGTGATGGTATAATTTCAAGAGACTTTAAAGTCTGTGTACGTTTGGGGAAGAATCAGAAGCACACATTCATAAAGCAGGATAAAATAAAAGAGCCCAGCCAGCGAAGAAAGTAAGAAAACCACAGCACGAGAAATAAAATAAAAAGAAAATTAAAAAGAAACACAATTGACTCGTCATAATTCAGGGGACGCTACTTCACAGAGAAGCTAACAGAAAGTGTAAGTGGAAGATAGAAGAACGAAGATAAGACAGTAGAAAAGTCGCTGATTATAAGCAGAGAGAACAAATGGAGACATAGAATGCTGAAAATCATTCTGCCGCAAATGAAAAGAAAAGAAGAGGTAACAGATTAATACAGTAACTATACAAGTGATGCAAATAAGAATAAATTCCCTTAAAACATGACTGCTCCGAAAATACTGCACTCGTATTTAGTGTTTCGCACATAAATATAGAACATTTCTTGTCGAATGACCAGTTTCGCCTTTAACGGTTCCTCTTTTTTCCCCACGTTTTTTTATTACTCGCTTTCTCGTCCCTCTGTTTTTTTTTTTAAATCATACAAAATTATTTAAATATTTTTATGTACCACGTTTTTCATATGGACAAAAAAGTACAAAATAAATTCTCGTACTAAAACACTTGTAAGATTTAAAAAGAATAATACGTGACGGATGAAAAAGGAGTGTAGATGGTTGACGTAGTTGAGAAAACTCGCATAACAATTCGTTTCATTAGCCAAGCAACAAAATTGTTAATAACTGAAGTGAACTATTTATGCGGTAATTATCTATCACATTCTCCACACGCTTTTCTTTAAAATCTTTTTAAGTATTTTCATACCTGTTAAAAATTGACGGACACAATTTTTCAGGAAAATCTCAATGATTTCAGTCCGTACAATGACTACACAAAAACGTCAAAACCGTGACATTGACATCCTATTGTACAAAAACTGGGCAACTAAAAATGTTATATCTTGGCGAAAAATGTCCCCATTTGAGTTTCTAGTTACTATCCAGAGTTCCACGGAAGAAATCAAACGCATTTAAATAAAAAAGTTATCGTACTGCACCCAGAAAATGCATACATTAGCGTACGACATATTCAGAATAGCAGGCTAAAGTCTAGCGTGTAAGTAAATAGAATAAATACGAATTCTGTATCTCAGTTTAGATTTATTAATGTTTACTTGCAGTGCAGAGGCTTTTGAAAACTGGCAACGTATTGGCAATACATGTTGTAAAGCAGATATAATTATTAAGTACAGGAGAAGGTTCAGTTGAACGTAATTTATCGGCTAATGTTAATAAACGAAATTAATCACACGCTCAGATTCTGCGCGTGGACGACATAGTTCGTTTAACATTCAAACTGCTACGCGTTACCGGCATTTACATGAACGCGTCATCACATTACAGACGAAGCGTGCTGTTAACGTAAACGCCTCCCATGCGAGTTGGAACGTTTCAAAATTATCCGTCACCGCGTTATTGGACAGAAATGGGATTTCCGTTTGTCGAACGCTGTTCAGAGAGAAGAAACGTAATTAAAATGAGCATATTTTACATAAGGACGGGGTCTGCGTGCGAAACAATGCAACACAGGAGACGACGAGTGTAGATCCAGGGGGGGGGGTAGGGTAATATGGAAGCTTTGATACTGCCAACCCGTGTTTGTGCGGTAACTGACCGTGAAACATGTCTGCTCGCACGTTTCTACGAGGTAGCCAATCACAGCACAGAAGCAGTCTGAGTTTTAAAACGAGTGAGATCTCGCGACAGTTCCTTCGTTTTAGGTTCAGTGCGACTCAATCAGTCCGTATATCTACAACGTTGCGATGTCGAAAGGGAATAGAAGTCGTGTGATAAGCAACCCGAGAATTATTCAATAGCGGTATCTTGAGAAGACGTATTAATTACATGACATTTTCGTTACGTATTCGAAAACTATTTAAAACTCTTTTCCTAATGTCAAGTATGGCTAAATCGTTCACAGTTATTCCACTGATGGCGTCAAACTAGGGAGTGAAAATGTTTGTAATTTTAATTGATTAGTCTATGTTGCTGTATTTCT
Organism: Medauroidea extradentata; assembly: GCA_003012365.1. NCBI lineage: Eukaryota > Metazoa > Arthropoda > Insecta > Phasmatodea > Phasmatidae > Medauroidea > Medauroidea extradentata. The sequence continues at coordinate 43,208 of PNEQ01102764.1, forward strand.
TAAATAAAAGAGAATACAAATGTTTCAAAATGTAATAAATCATTGACCATACGACAAAATTATCAACGTTGAAATATTTATTTACATCACATGTTTGAGAATCTGAACTCCGAAACGTACTAATTGCAAATAGCCATAAACTCAGACAAGAAAACCTATTTCTAGTCAATTCAAATAATTTCATACTAGGAAATTAAACTTACTTCTAAGGCAAATCTGTAAAATAAGCATCTGAAAAATAATCTTAAAAGAGTTAATGGACACTAGCTTTTATTACGCTTGAGGCACGGAAACGGAGAGGGCGATAAAGTCGAATATAATATGTCCGTCAAATACCTCATCGCCTCTAGGCGCGAAGGACTAAACCAACGCGCAGTGTTTTTGCAGAATGTGTCTTTCAACAGGACTTCAAGCGATTTCCCTGTTATTTTATTTGTGGAAGTGTGAGGTAAAGTCCAATGCAGATTTCTATGATTTTATTTCACGATTGCTGTTGATATTTTCTCAGCTACGGCAACGTGATAAATTAATTTTTCGTACTTCTGAGGAGCTTGGAAATCATATTTTTAACTAGCAGACGGTATTTTTAAAACCATGGTGAAACAGTTTAAGGTGTGTCTACTTTTCGTATTTAAGCTCACTGCAAACACTTTTAATATTTATACAAGAAAAAATACTTTCCGTAGCCTACCTCGCTACAGTACGGCTCATGCGCCGGGTCCGGTAACTCCTAATTCTAAACCTTGCTAAATCCAAGAGGTAATTCGCAACATAGTAAGTCAGACTATTACATACAGCAAACATAATAAACAGACAAAAACAGTCAAATAAAACTTTAGTATAATTATTTGTATTTTATTTACTTATATATACCTGCGTGTCCCAGAATAACACAAGGCTTTGGTAGAGGCACATAGGAGGAAAGGTGTTAAGAGTCGGCCATGGCCTGTTTAGCGAACCATTCCAATGATAGCCTGGAATTATTTCGGAAAACATTGGGAAACAGAAACCAGAATGACCGGAGCCGTCGATCGAACCTGGGCCCTTCCGAATGCATTGCGAGTTTTTTTTTATTTTTTTATTTTACCAAGTCTGCACCTCGCTCGGTTCGTTTTAATGATAATCCCGTAATGGTAAATTCTTATTTTTCTGTTTGTAAAATATGTGAACACGGAAAATTATATACTGTATACAGTGCTTTAAACAACAGACTATATCATTTCTAATATATTACATACCGTAATAAAAATTTTGAAATTAAGATCCTGATTAGTATTATTTAATATTTTTCTATAGACTACAATTTGGTGTTTTTATTCTTATTTGTAACACTACACACACAAATACGCTCATATATATATATATATACATAACATTATGATACTAGTGCAAAAGGAGCAAATATTGTTCACAAAATTCTCGGTATAAAAATACGTGAGTTACGTATTTGTTGCCCGCGGGATACTTAGATATGCCAGTGTTGCTCACCGCCAGTACAACAAGGAAATGGCGTCTAAAGGACTGCTAAGTTTGGCGACAGGAAGGAACCAACTTTTAAAGTGACAAACCCTCAGATAAGGAGCAAGCAGAGGTCTCTTGTCGCCAATGAGCGGCAGATATTACAGTCATAGTTATTACTGCACTTTCAACTTTGTCTGTCAAGTCTTCCCGCCAACAAACACCACGGTTAAATGGGACGCTCTGGTTGCTCTTGTGGAAGTGTAAGTGACGTAGATTGTGGCTCTTGACTTTACTACGCTGCCATAGTCGTGGCAATTATATTTGAATGTTATGTGTAGACACACACACACACACACACACACATATATATATATATATATATATATATATATATATATATATATATATATATATATATATATATTATATTAACCCCACTATGACTGTATAATGCTATTTGTGGAAGTTGTGAACAGTTTTAGGACAAAGCACAAATGTTCTGTGTTAAAGCTATACAGTTATTACTAGGGTCCGGTAGTTTTGGCGAAAATATTTTTTCAGCACTTTGTTTCAGTGCCTTACGTGCGCACCTGCGTCTCTGCTTTGTGGTCAGTGATTGGATGCCGTAACACCCAGCGTCTGAAGGTTAAACCCGCTGATAACAGACGTGTTGTATGGCAGTTATCCGTGTACTGATTGACACAGTCAAATGAATAATAACTCTGCACAAAAACACTCTGCCAATAATCATGAAGTTGAGTTGCAGGTGTACACGTAAGACACTGAAACAAAGTGGGGCAAAAATTTATTAGCGAAAACTACCAGGCCCTAGTGATAACTGAGCCTGTTGAAGATACATACAGTACTTCAAATAAACTATAGTCAATATCGACATAAAACCTTCAGTGTTATACACATCACGTTGGAGTCTAGCAAACACTCAACTTTTCCCGTGACTCTAGTAATCTGTACGTCACAGTCAGCCAAGGTATGCTATATCCAGTGTAAAGTGGCAGCAGAGAATAGTACTGCAAGGGACTATAGGTCAACGTCATATGTTGGTTAAACGCTTAACATTACAAACATGCTAGAAAAATGTTCTGGAATATTGCATAACATTTTAAAATTTGAAATAGAACCGGATCTAAGTCTCACGAAAGTAATGTCTAGGAATAGAAATTAAACGTGTCACACATGACTGGCATTAATTAAAAACCGCTATCTCGTAATCTCAGGAGAAACTTCAAACAATGCACTGTGAATAAAGTTTTATTAATTAATTTTTAAACTTTAACGGCTCATCAACGTGTCATTATTTGAATGGCTGGTTTCACCAACTTTTGTTAACGGCCATCAAACTATTTTATCAACGTTAGAGCTAAAATTCTTGTTTCACCATATGCCCTGACGGCTATCAAATCCATCATCAAACTCGATCATGAATATTTCGGTAATCAAGTAGCTGATGATAATTTAAGACGTGAATGTGAGGTTATGTATGAATGATTTGTCTGTGGTTCTTACAAGAGCACTTTCGCAAGGAGATCTATTAAAAATAAAAGAAAAAAAACACGTTGTTTAGTTCTTATGGAGAATTTCTGACATTGATTGTTCATATGCCACTGACATAGAACAAATAATCACATACCAAGCTAATAATTTATATACTTGAATCTAATTAGTTGGATGTCACGTGATATCGAAGGTTACGCATGTAGAATATATGTTTCGTTTTCTTTTGACTTGTACAACAATAAAACTAACGTAAAATAGAACCGTCCTTATACCGCTCTATCTTGCATACAAGTCATTATGCTAGCTACTACAGCAGGGGCGTATCCAGCTCTGGGACCTGGAGGGGGCTATGCCTTTAAACACAGCTATATGCATACCCCTAGCCAAAAAAGGAGAGGATACGGGGCCGTCCCCATGAAAACGTTTGATTTTAAGGTGCAAAATGGTGCTATTAATGGAGTTTCCAAACTGTAACGAAATTAAAATACCATTTAAGAAATTATAATATTTTTGGGTATAAATTATGCTTTAAAAGTTAAAACACTTATTATGATATAAAAAAGGCACGTTTTTAAGCTTCTGCTTCCATATTGTCACAAAAAATTGATTGTATGGTTATTGTTGTGTTCTCTTTTATAAAGCCCTAGAAAATGTATGAGGTAATCTTTCAATATTTTACATGGCACTTATTTTGTTTTATATTTTTGGAGAACCTCCCCGTCCTTTCTGGATTATACCCTACACTACAATAGTGTGTTACGTGGCCATTCGCACACAACTAGTTAGCTACAAGTCGCGGTAAATAAGAATGTTCCTGTTCATGTACACAATATACGTACATATATACTAGGCTTTAGACTGAGGTGAAAATAAGGAAATTGTCTGTGTAGTACATAGAAATAATTGAGGTGTGTGTATATATGTGTGTGTATATATATATATATATATATATATATATATATATATATATATATAAATATATATATACATATATACACATATATATACACACACATACAATTTCATATATTGTTTTATTTAAATAAACAAAAATATTTTTCCATTTATCTGTGGTAATGCATTTGCTGTTTTTTTTTTTTGCGTTCACTTTTATGTAGGACGTATTAATTCCTATTTTTACAATTGTGATTTCATTAAGAATCTTAAGTAAGCTCGATGAATGTTGTTGGTGTGGAAGGTGGTGTATTGTTTGAGCTGATTATTCTTGGTGCAGATATAATTACGGAATTATGTTACTTATGTAATCCTGGCATGAATTGTAAGAGACAAAGGAAATGTAATTCTCTTCCACGGGATTCACCTTACCCTACGTTTAAAACTTTCCTTTTATTACAACGAAATCGCAAATCTTCGCACCATCCGCCTTGCCCCTAGCATCTTAAACTTTTTTTTTTTTTTTTTTTTACTCTACGATCTGGGATAGGGGCATTTTTACCTTCTGGCGCCTTTTGAAAACTAGGTCTTCCGCGCGAAACTTCACAGTTCACGTCGTTGTGTGGGCCATCTTGCAGCTAACCAACCGTGTCTTATAGAAGCAGGCGAGGGGATGGGTGTAAGGCCGCTTCAGCATCTTTCCTACCCTTCACTCCCACCCTTACTGCCGTGTGGGCAACGTGTTTGCGTTAGACTCGCTTCGTTGCCCTCTTTTCATTCCGACCCTCGCTCTAAGGGTTGGTCCCTCCCCTCTCTTGGCCTCCCCTCTATCCTTGCCGATCTCTCCACGTTCTCCTTCATAGGCTAACTCCATCCCGACCTGTCTCAGCATCCGGGGAAGCGCATTTAGACCGTCTGTATCTGGTTTACAGTAACATCGTGTGCGTACGTTATTGCAGAGTTATGTCATCTCAGTGAACTGACTGAGAAGATGTACACACAAGGAAACTAGCCGAGATAGTCTGCAGTCAGAATATACAAACACTTCTACCTGAATTGCGCCAACGAACTTCGCCAGCACGTTATTGGAGAGATATTAGCAATATGTGGTTGGTAAATAAACGCTAAAAACGCCGTTTGAAATCCACACTATTTCGGAAGTTTGTACGCAAAAACTAAGGTCAATTCTACTACAGGTTAGAAAGAAAATGTGTTTTACTATGGGAGAGCTTGGCACAGGGAACATTTCTGCCACTAGGTGCGCTGCTATCGCTCAGGAAACAGAAAAATACGAAACAGTAGTGAACATGGTCGTAGAAGTACATGTCTGGACACTCGCCTATCTACCAATGCTATTGAGTTGACCCTGTTATGACTGAAAGCGCCACTAGCAATGAAGCATTGTTTTAACATTGAAATATAGCGTTGTATTAGCTGTGCTCCTAGCAGCTCCGACACGAGCTTGCTCCTTGTACTCCCGTTTACGCAATGTTAAAACAACCCCAGAGTGCCAGTGGCGCCAACCAGCCATAACGGGGTCAATTTTCAACTCCAGTGTCCAGACCTGTTCCTCTATGGCCGTGGTAGTGAAACTAAATTATAAAAAGCTTGGAAATTATAGAGGACATTTAACTTTCTTTTAAATTTTAAATAAACCGATTTCGTCTTCTAAGTTATCAACTATATGCAATTTAAAATTACGAAAAGCTCTGTGATTGGTCAGTTTTAACCCATTACCAGTATCAGCGCTCAAGCGGCCGAAATTGATCCTATGACAAACTTTCAACATAGATGTTTCTAATCTGTAGTAGAATTAACCTTAGTATAAACTACAAACCAACAATCCTAGATAGTGATGTTGACCAACTTAATGAGTAAACAATTACCCAGAATGATACATTGGTTTAGAGCGTAGAATCATGCGCCACAATCAAAAGTACTAAATTTTGGCGTCAGAGATTGTTCTTGAGAAATACGTTGCTCGAGTGGAATTTTTATGCAGGAAGCTAGTAAAACCTAATGTATAAGGTTGCTGTTTATTTATTTAGCAAATTAGGGTCGACAAACCTACAAATTAAAAACTGATGCTTTAAGCGCTGAATTAAGAGCGGTGCATTTGGTCGTAGTTGGAACTGAAAATCTTAATTTTTTACAAATATTGCGTAGAATATTGAAATGGGGTTGTCTTATGTCTTTGAGATACTTGTGTATAATACATCACAAAATGTCCTTAGTTTCCTATTATGGAAATATCACACTGACGGACATAGAGTTATTTGCTGTGTTCATGATTCTATGGCGTAACTCTTTGTGGTATCTTGCCTCTGATCTCACTACAATAATGCGTTATTTGCTCTGCGCGTTGCCTCTGCGAGTGTTTTAAAGGTTTTTCAACGTGTGTTTATTAACTGTGGTGGATTTCACAAAAACAGATAGGGAAAGGGTATTTACACAAGACGACCTTGTTTATTTACTTAGACATGTTGATTCTAAATGTACAAAAATATGAAGCATACTACCGCATAGAGAACGGTTCGTCGTAATAGAAGATACCGTACATGTTCTATAAAATAATTTGATAACAACAACAGGTTTAGTTTAATGTCTCAAATGCATTATCTAGAAACTCAATGTTATATATTTTCTCTGGTATTTGTAAGTAAAGTATAGATTTCTTGTCCAAACTAAACGGCTCCTAAATATACAATACGGGATACGTATACGTTAGACTCTCCATTCGTATATGTAACCTACCACCAAAGATTTTTCGGTAAAATATTGATACACATTATGTGACATATTTTAGACTAAATAAGTTAGTACAACAAAAAATGTGCTGCTAAGAACGCAAACCCGAGACACTTCAACGCACTCTTCAAACCTAAGTACCTTTATGGAGCGAAAATCCTTGTTTTTAACAAATAGGTATTGACGAAATAACTAAAGAAAATTTATCAGAATAAATTTAGGTCCGAAGTACACACAAGGAGTAGTATTTAGATTAAGAGGAAACAGTGAAGTACAAACATATATAGGAGCCGCGGTGGCCGAGTGGTCAGACCTCTCGCCTCCCACCAAGGCGATCCGGGTTTGATTCCCGGCGGGGTCAGTCCCCGGATTTTCGCATGTGGGAATCGTGCCGGACGATGCCGCTGGTCGACAGGTTTCCTCGGGGATATCCTGTTTCCCTCGTACCTTCATTCAGGTGCTGTTCCATACTTATGTCATGCCAACCCTCACCAGAGCTATAGAAGTAGATGCCAAGGGTTGCTACATTCTTAGGAAGGCTCGACTCCTTCATAAATGACGCGTGGTCGCCCCAACCTACTATCCTACTATCATGGTGTCTGCCCCCTGCCAGGTCGCTGGCTGGTTTAGTGAGAGGGGGTGGGCGAGGGAAGTGAGGGAGAAGTTGGCAAGAGATTGTAAACATGTTGAAACATTTACACTAGGACTGGTTCGCAATATCCCAGGAGGCTGGGCGCTGTATGCATCCTTAGTGAAGGTGGTTAAACACATTTCTACTTGCCACCACAGCTCTGTAACCACAGCCACGTTCACACGCTTGTTTTGTAGCCCAGTGAACTTTTAAACATTCATACAGTAGGCCACTTTCGTAGCAATCTGTCACACGTGTTTTGTTTTACGGGAAAAAGCACATCATATAGTATATTTTTATGTTAAGAGAAATACTCTTTAAACTAAGCATGCGTGATTTTTACCGGGCACAACATGGCTATTAAAAACCAAAATTATTCTTAAATTATGTACAGCTCCTGGCTGGTGGAACAAACTTCCCGGTTTCGATTCCCAGTTTGGTTGGAATAAAATGTACGCTTAAGAGGGCGTGGTACATAACTCAACGCTAAACGCATTAATCTATAACTGTAGGTTTCTTGAAGCCAATTTGCGAAAATTAAACAATAGCAATCCTAGACAATAGATTTAGCCAACGTTTTAAACAAAATAGTTTCCAGTGTTACGAACTTCTGAGGCACAATCTCTGACGCCGGAACCTCGTGCATTTAACTGCGGCGCAAGAAATCACGCGTAACGAATTAGTAATTCTGGATAAATATATACATATAAAGTTGGCAAATACCATTACCTAGGATTGTCATTGACTATTTTATTCATATTGGCTTCGTAAAAAGCGTAGAAATCTGATGTTTTCAGCGTTTATTTATCTACACGCACTCTTAAGCTGCCTTCCAAGGCTGAATAGTGTGTGTAATGTTGCCTGTATGCTGTGGAATACAATGGAGAACCACCATAGCTACAAACTAGCATATTCGCACCTCAGGTGTTCCACTGATGTGCAAACCATCCTCACAGCTTAAACTTCTACACGTCCTTCAGAAAACATACAACTACGAGAAGCCCGCGTACCTATGCTCATAAAAACTGCGTTGTTCTAGACGCCACTATATGTTTCGCCAGTCAGCAAGGCTTACTTTTTACAGCTTCTAGACGAAAAAATGTAAGCACCTTACAGACTACTTTTAAACGTGAATAAATTTAAGAATATAAGGTATTAACATTTAATTTTTTTTAATTATTCTCACGTCAAACATTACACCGAGTTTTGGATCATTGGTGTCGGTAAATTTGTACTTGCAATTGTCATTTTACAGAAAAAAATTGCATAACATATGTGTTGTACAGTTTAAGCAACCTGAGTTATAATGGAGTGCAGGCCGTTTATTCAAAATATGTATGTATATATGTATGTATGTATGTATGTATGTATGTATGTATATATGTATGTATGTATGTATATATGTATGTATGTATATATGTATGTATGTGTGTATATATATATATATACACACACACACACACACACACTTACTATTATAGAACGTATACAATAATATTAGACTGATGGCTGTCCAGCAGTAATCTAATTTCACCGGACCACCAACAAGAAGGACTGATTGCATATAGAAACAACCCCGCCATACTGTTACCTGAATACTCAGCCTCATCTCACTACACGTGCTACTATGCAACGTGTGAATACCCTATAATATCTAGTCGAAACAAGCAATTGTATGTAAATTCGTGCTGTTATTCATTGCTTCGCCCTACAAGA
>PNEQ01102764.1:52272-98860 GCA_003012365.1 Medauroidea extradentata
ATATATATATATATATATATATATATATATATATATATATATATATATATATATATATATATATATCCAGGATTTAATACTTTTCTAAACAAAGGTTAAGAGTGAAACAGATTAGATTCGACAGAGAATGCTTTTAATCAACCCGTGTGTAAATATAGAGTCTACCGGTGAAAAAAAAAAACCTCTGGAAACTATTTCAAATAAAGGTCGTGGATTTTCGCAACGGTTTTTACAGGTTCTGTCTAGGCTTCTGAGTTTTACCCGCGTGCGGATACAACTTACAAGCTTAGAACCTATTAACATTTTCAATCATTAACATTAGCAATTAAAAAATTAAATATTCGGTTGGTTAGGTGGAAGCACAATTTTTTTCAAAGTGCACCGAAATACTTTGTTTTACCGACAGACAAACTTTGTTGAGTTAGGTGAGAAAAACATTATGACTGTCGAATCTTTGCTCTTAGCTATATTTACAAGGGAATAATTACTGAATTTAGAAGATAAATTAAAACATTTTACAACGTAACGTGTCTAAAATACATTGAACGCTAAAAAATAAGAAAAAATTAAAAAAAAAAAATGAATTTAAACACGATTACTTGTTTTTTTTTTTTTTTTTCGTATGTAAGTTTTAGTGATTTAATCATATACATATATATGCGTAAACATATACATTTATTTAAATGTTAATCAGTTAAAATAACGGCGATGTGCCATTTTTTTAACTAAGCTCTCCCACGACGCGTTGGCTTTTAAATTTGCCAACGAACACACGCGGAACCAATCAGAGATTCCGAGACACAGGAGTGTTGGATGGAGCGCGGGAACCCTATATCCGCTCTCTGTACGCCTGGCACCTGAGCACCACCGCTTGAAATATCGGCAACACTGCGGTGCCGGGGTTGCATGGAGGGGAGGGGACACACGCCCCTTCACTCCCCCCACCCATACAACACCGGTGCAAATTGTCCCGCCATAAATACCGGCACTCGGTGGGCGTGGGGACCGGCGATGTTGAGGATAGCGAGTGTAACGAACGGTTTGAGAGGGAGACTTTTTTTCCGGGAAGAAAATAGGGGAAGGGAGTGACGAGGTGGGAAGTGCGTCCGCTGACATATTACAAATTAATTTCGTTATAAAATCGATAATCCCCATCGGGGCGTGACGGATTCCTGGGAACGGCGGAGTCGGAAGAACCAGCGGGTGGAGGGTGCTAGTACTAGTGGGAGGGTGTGGGGGTGTGTCCCAGGGGGTGAGGCACATCGCATTCCAGGGCGTCGAGCGTCTGCTAGGGTGCCAGCCCCCCCCCCCCCTTCCCATCTAGCGTACCCGCCGAGCAGCCCTTTCCCACGACCTTAATCTCGCATGCAAATTGCCAACGCCGGTGGAAATTTTTAATTTTAGGAGCTATCATCGTAACGCATGATTTATTCACAGCGCTCATGCCATTTCCCACCCCCACCCAGACACCTCGCCCTCTGGCAAATATTTCAAGTGCGGGCTATACTTATTTCTGAAATATACGGAGCCCCTCCTTCCTTTTATCTCCTCCCACTTTGCAATGTTTTAAAAAGGGAAGGAAGATTACGAAGCCTACGACATTGTTTCGAAAAATAGTATTTATTGTAGAACGTTGTGGCTCTGAAATAAATTTGCGTTCTTTTTACATTTTTGCTCGTTTGTTCATTAAAGTAAGGGAAGCAATATTTGATATTTGAATTTACTGCGGCTTGTAGTGGTGTCGGGAATTTAGACGTTGTGACAAAAAAAAATTAAGCTCGTGAAAAATTGTTACGCTTTAAGATGCGTCTCGTGTATAAGACAGGATTCCCAGCGCACTATATGTACACTTTATGCACAGTTAATGACTTCATATACCACGCCCCCCCCCCCCCAACTCTCCAACCCGCACGCACATGAAGCCTTTCACGTATGCAGTTATTAATCTACAAATCCAGTTGCGGCAAAATGTTTCAAGTACCACATTAAAAGCAAAACGTGAAAAATATATTTTTATATACACTAGTAAAATTTCAATCAATCTTGACACCTGCATGTAAGAAATTACAGTTAATATTATGAAATATGTACAAATTTGCAAGTCAAATTTTACGGTACGTTAAAGAATTGGACATTTCAGGTTAAAATTAGAACATAAAATCTTCTATTAACAGCATCATACATCTACAACAGTTAATAGCAATGTCCTTAGAAGTGTACTATCTTACAGAAGCAATTTAAACACTGTAGCTTACCGTACTTCTTATGGCCTGAGACACTGTTCTATTTTGAACCTTGAACCACTTGGAATAAAATATTGTCTTAATACCTCGCCAATAAATTTAAATAAATATTAGAATAAATATCTGAACTTCCATATTATCAACTGCTTCTTTACAAATAACTAACAAACAAAAAAGACCAAACCTAAAACAAATTTATTCAATAAAAAATTTATGAAAACTGCAATACATAAACGCTTAAATTTGAATGAATTAACAGAAACACGAATATTAATTTGTTCTAACCAATAATAATACCGTAAATACTCTAATGTATTATTTTTGTTATTAGTAAACTTAATGAATTAGTTTTTAAGAATACTGTGTTTTTTTAATGCTTCCGTAATCAACATAGTTATGGCGAAGCCTTTAACTAAAATAAAATTACTAGCTGTTCTATTAGCAACTAGCCGGTAAGCTTTCCAGCATCGTAGTTGCATTTAGACTTGTCCCTGACAAGGGGAGAATTACATTCGAGCTTTTACCTGAAGTAGAAGACAGGATGAAGCGAAACTGGATAACAGTAAACCACTACAGTTCACAACTCATGACAGGACATGGCAACTTCAAGGCTAAGTTGTACAGCATGAAATTGGTGGATTCACCTTTGTGTGATGTTTGTTGGACATACTGTACGATGGAGCTCGTAGTATTGGAATGTCCCAAGACCGAAGACATCAGAGAGGAATTCAGGGCACAGCTACAAGACTACGGGATAGTTAATGTAGACCTGAAAGCTATACTGGTAAACAGAGAAATTTTTGAGAAGTGGAACAGCTTTGCTACAAAGATTGGGAAACGACTAGAAGATTGCAATTAGTGGCTCAGACAACTGGAGCAGAGTAAAAGGCAGTAAAGATGCTAGAAAGATTAGGTTCCGATGACTCATAAGGTGCCGCCTGGGTAAAGGTCTGATTAATACTGGGTCTGGGCTAACACTGATTGGCGGGAGGGTAAGTTTTAAATGGATTACCGGCAGAAAGCCGTGTTTAGTAATTATGCTAGTACAGGCACAAAGTCATGAAGAGGAGTCGCAAGATTAGAAGAGTATACGTGCCATGCATTGATTCACTCGTACGAGTACAGAGTTTCAATGCGGGTGGAAGGAGGGTATGCTGGTCTTCTGGCCTACAACTTGTACCTGACCAAACTTCCACATCAGCACTTTAGCTTCATTCGTCATAAGCAGCACAGTATAAGAAAGTAGCAGACATTCTCAAGAAACATTTGTACGCTACGTAATAAGTGGTCTGAGGTCCGTTACTACGAATTTAAATTAAAATTTATGAGGGTACTTTCACAGATGTATTGAAGCGTATTTGAAAGTAAAAATTAAAAACTGTTAATAATTAAAATATAATATCATACTTTAAATTGAAAACTATAAGTGTTAAGTTTAAATTATACAAAATTAACAGCACGAATTAAATTGAAACTAAATATTTCCAATCATAATGCAGTTAACTAAATACTCATAACTTTTCACTATACTTAACATGCAGATTTTAACTATCGGTAAATTGCAGTCGTTGCATGCAATAGTTGAAATATTTTTCGTGTACTTCTGTAAAAATAATTATACTAATGTCTGGTTCCATTAATTACGAAAACATATTTCTTGAAGGAAAGAGAGTAAAAAAGTCATGTCATATAGAATAAACAGTACAGAACCGATAAAATTTTAAATTGTCATGTTGGCTGTTTACAGACCAAAAATGCACGCAGAGATTCATTTAATTCGTTATGCGTTCAAGTAAAGAGAGCACCACTTGGATTATTAGACTTTTACATTATTGATTCATTCCCAATGGGCAATTACTTACTCATTTAGAGGCTACGGTAAACCATAACAGTCTGCCTGCCGGTTTAATGTAAATCATATAAGGCTTTCACAATTTTCATGTTCTTACAAACATTATAATTCAGTTTGCGTTGTATTAACCTGACCGTTAAGAAATATTTGAACAAAGTACTTCATACTAACGGAATTAAATTGCCTATGTCGTACACATGCAAAGTTATTTAAATATAAGTGCTCCATTTTAACATATCGCCGAAGTAAAATAAACTTGATAGCATTCATTATGAAGATTCCATGGATTCGAAGTAAATTTCGTACGTAAATAGTCTAACGTTACGCCTCATGAACATTTATGATGCTCGTATATGTACGTATTTGCAAAGTTATAGAATTTCTAATATTTTACTCAATTATTAATTTTTGTCGAATAATTATATTCATTAATACACACTCGTTTTGTAAGTAGCACCTATTGGAACTATTTCGTTAAATGATAATTCCTTGCTCATTTGGTGATTAATTATTGGAAAATAATTTTTTCGAAAATGTAATACCTATCAATATAGTTACGATTCTTAAATATTAGGTGCGATATGCTAAAATTGCGTTCTGTTGTATTGTTAGTTTGTTTGTATTGTAGATTTCACTATTATTTATTCTAGAACAATTGTAATATACATATTATATATATAAATAAACTGTTCAGCAAAAGCAAAAATTTCCGTTTCATAGAAGACAAAGGACATCACTTCAGAAATCAAAGCTGTAAAAACAGTTTAATATTTACATGGCTTACGAAGTGGTTTTCCAATTTCCGTTGCTTAATTATACAGCAATGGGCCTGCTGGGAGTAACTCTATCACATGGTTGCCAGATACCTCAACTTGATTTAAGCTCCGTGCTGTGGCATCAGTGGAATCCGATTGGCATTCCATCCTATCCAACGAGACATTTCGCTATTGGCTCACGAACTCGGCGTAATTACATTTCCAGATTACGTAGTGCCTTTCCCACATTGGCGAGACAGCTGCGGCCACGTTAGAGCTCACGTGAGTATAATTTTCCTCTGGTCTGAACACTGAAACAACGCCACGTCACCCACAAAGTGATTGTAAGAGCTATTGCTAGTCTGAAGTTCGCCTGGAAAATTGTATTATTTGTCAGAGGTTGGCAAGTTGTTTTAACTGCCCGTGCAATATGGCTACAGTACTATTGGAGTGCTTTTGAATCGAATATGGTTATCAGAAACCATGTAGTACTGATAAAATAGACGTCGGATGAGGGAATTGAATAACAAGTCTGTAAATTGCTTTCATGTGTTTTTATATGATCTTTGTAAGGGTAGTCATTAATTTTTTTTGGGAGAACTATAAGTCATTACGTGCTTCTCAAATTTCAGAATTAAAACAAGAAAATTGACACTGTCTGTAAGTTATGAAACACTATTTTGTTTATTGACATTATTCCAAGTAAAACGTAGATACTAACACTACTTTACAATTGCATTATTTAAAACACATTTTAAAAACCAATGCTGACACAAAGTATTTTAGAAAAATGTATCAAAGTGAAAATGTGTGAATATAGTTGTACTTTGTTGCATACAGTAAAACCTTTTAGAACCAACAATACTATTTGCTTGCTCACAATTATGTTTATAAGAAGTACGACATTACATTACGATTACATTAGCAGATGTTCATGTAAAGTATTTCATATCACACGTGTAAATATACAGGAACACATGTCAGTCGTGACAAAGGATGTTGGCGTAAATCGTTTTACAAGAGTTATGCCACAATGTCATCAGGCGAATGTTATGGTTGGCTGTGGGCCTAAGTCCTAAGACATCATTCCAAAGTTAACCGGGTAAAATGTTGCTTGAAGTCAGGAGACATTGGTTGTAATTTCGTAGACTTTACTTTCCCCTGTCTTCTACAACCAAACTATTGGTTACATAAGAGGTAGATAAGTACTTAAGCCGTGTTCGAAATGACTTTTTTGGTTACTAAATTAATCTCGTGACCAGGTTAGTCCAATGAAATTTTGGGAATTTACTATGTAAAATTTTCTGAGCAGAAGTAGCGTGCTAAATGCACCAATAACTCCTTAAATTCGTCGGTTGCTGTTTACTAACTTAAGTTTTAAACTCCCCGTTTTGGCTGATAAACATTTACATATCCATTAAAAAAAATAATAATGTAAATGAAAGGCCAATATTCTTAATTTGTACGCAGCAAATATTAATTTTATTTAAAAATAAATTTCGTATTTTGTAAATACATAACCCTAAAACCAAACAAATATTGACTTAGATTTCATATTGCAGGAGATTATACTGAATAACGAGCAGACAGCATTATTATATAGTGAAGAGTAGAAATTAAACAAAATAACAACGAAATACCAACTCTGCCGCACAAAGCGCTGTTTTATAACGTTCGAATCTATCCACCCTAAATTCCCAAACCCTAAAAATATAATAATTTTGCTTCGGACACGGCTTAAGACTAACGCCTCAACGTCATAAGTATTTTTCGAGACAGAAGCATATTCAGACCGACAAGAAATGTACCAACCCTAGAAACTGACTGAATATTTTTTTTTTTCAGTTAACCAACAATCATTCAAGATACGCATAATTTGGTTCGTGACTGTCGTTTTCAGTTACAGCATACATTGCGGGGTGGGAAGTTGATTACTGTTGCCAGTTAAATATGCAAGTTACCTACCTAAAGTAATTAGCTAACTAAATATTAAGGTCATATTTTGTACCTACGTTTAAATAAGAGCAATTTTTTTTTTAAATTTAATGCACCCGTTATTTTTCCTTAATAGACTTCGCTTTAAAATGAAAAGGATTCATAAGTTTATTTGAAGGCCTTAATCCTCTTAGTGAATTTACAATACCCTAAGAAAGCCAACGGTTGATTCAAGTCTACACTAGCACGAATTCTTTAGAGAATTTTGTAATTCCGAGCAATAAACAATTGAAAATTAAGTTAATTAAATAATAGGTGTACGAACACTTACAAAAAACTGGTAATTACAAACATGCGTGTTACTGGGTATCAGTGTAGAAAATTAAAAAAATTTTTAGATAAAATATTATATCAACATTGTGAGAAAATAATTTCCTTGGTGAAGGTTTCCTTTTCCACATTTATTCTGATGTTTTTGTACAGTTTAGTGATTTCCTATAGCATAAAAAAAAGTGGATTTCCGATGGCTGTTAGGTCAGTATTTATGAAAGGAAAATATGGATTTCCTTGTATTTCACGTGTTGCACACAGGGCGTCCTCCCTCTGTGGACTCCTAGACTAACATGCGGTGATGCTACAGTCGCTGGCGGTCCCTGGTGTCAGTTTAGTGAGTCTTGTTAGAGTGACCTTGTTAAGAGATTGGGCCCGAGTTTCTACATTTTTGACAACTGTTATTTAAACATAAACGTGATCTTATATCCTAAAATCAGAGCACAACTTTGTAACAGCTGGTTTTTGCTACGTACACTGATTTTGTAGAGGCAAAGTATAGCATGACGGTAGCTAATTTGTTTGTTCACGAAGTTTAATTATAATTTATAAATTAGCTATTATCTTCGAACTATTTACTCTCGACAAATTACATTACTCAGTGAAATCAATTTGCAACAAAGTTACGCCGTCGTCTGCGTTTATAAAAGTATTGTGTCGAGAACCAAGAAATTCTGAGCCAATGTCTTTGAGCATAGGCTTAACCTCGGTGGGGAGGGGGCACGTGCCCCACCCCCACTCCAATTCCAAATGAGTTTTAAAAATGAATGATAATGATGCCTGTAAAATAATTGCTTTTTATATTATTTTAACAGAAGGTTAATTCTAGCCAATATTTGTATTGAATTTTTACCGTAGTTATACATTTTCAGCAAGTTCTTGTAAATTTACATTATTTATTTGAGGTTTTACTAAAAATACCAAGTAATGTGGCTTCCCCCCCCCCCCCAAAAAAAAAATAAAGCCACGATACTCCAATGCCTTTGAGATTGAGAGAAGGCGACGGTGTTGCAGATGGTGTGATGTTCCTGTGCTCCTAGCAGGATTGTGTCTTGTATAACGTCGACATACAGTTGTATATTCCCCTGTCCTCCAAGTACCTTGTAGATGCAGGTCAGACAGTCCTGAAGGGTAGGCAAGGCTCAGGGGGAGATGTCGGCCCTTGCCTCGTCGTGAATATTTCCCCCGAGGTGCCGTCGTCAAAGACTCAGGTTAACATGTCCAGGTGCCACAGTGGTGCCAACCTTGTCTCTTGGGGCTAGGTGACTGCGTCCCCACCCTCCTCCCCTCCACTCCAGAGGGTAGACAGCTCACTCGCTGTAATGCCGCTTGGGACAGACGCTTGAGAATTGTCGCCGAGATTGTGGCACGTGACGTCACCACCGCCGAGCAAATATCACTGTGCGATATCTCGCGGGGCGCGACCTCTCGCGCTGAATTATCGATATATCGAGCCAGGTTGCAAAATGCGGCTCTGGGCTTCGCCTTAACCAGGCCCTCGTAGCAGGAATAAGGTTTTTATGAAGGTAAACAGCGTCTGTATATGTGAGGCGCAGAATCTATGAAATGCTAAGGGTTCCTTTGGCCGGAGTACGTAATGCATTTTCGCCTCAACTCGCAAAATATACAACTAACGAGCAGAGCTTTACTATTAATCATTTTATTTATGAAACGTATTGTTGAAATTCTAAAGCCTGTATCCCTTATTGTTTTTCGAATCCAGTTGGAGTTTTCCGAGATACGGCAGTCTGAAAAAGCCGTTTTCAGACGGTTTGAGATGCCGAAATTCGTGTTTACAATAAGAAATCCTATTTTTTTATCTGATAGAAACATTGTTTGAAGTGTGTGTGTGTGTGTTATTTTCGTAGATGTTCAAACGTAATGCAGGTTAAGATGTTTCTTAATAATAATAATAATAATAATAATAATAATAATAATAATAATAGAATAATAATAATTGCACCTCTCTACAGTCTGTTTCAAGAGTAGGTAAATTGGAACCTCAACAGAAGGAAGGTTAATACTACTGTTGGTTATAAAGAAAATGCGTTTTATTATGGAAGAGTTTGGAACAGGGAAAATTTCTGCCGTTAGTATCGCTGCTATCGCACGTGGACCAGAAAAATACGAAACTGTAGTAAAATTACATTTAAATAGGCTTGGAAATGACATGTAATTTTCCTTAATTTTTAAGTTAAAATAAACAAAATGTGACTTAAAATTCAAGAAAGCTCTGTGATTGGTATGTTTACATCCATTAAAGAGACCCACGTTCATTCATCTTAACTTGTAGTAGAATTAAACTTAACCAATGACTGCTGAAGTCGGACAACTTGCCAACGGAAAATTAATTTTACATTGAAATAACAACGAAATAAAATTATTCTTCCATAGTAACGCACGTTATTAAAATAGTTATATTTAGCACATTGAAAATTTATATGTAATAATGATAAATATAATATGAACGTGGAAATACTGAAACGTCTCATTCCATTGTTTGTTATGAATGTTCTGACATTAATATTAGGGAGGGCTAAGAAGAAGAGTTGTGACGTTCTCCGGGCGTCTTGGAGTAAAGTAATGTTCTCGTTGTTTAAGGTGGCTGCCTGGTGAAGGGTGTGTTTGTGTGTGTGAGGCGATAATCGATGAGGTGCTACGAGCGACGCTGGCCGGCACTTGTAATGTGATATCGCCTCTACGGTCGAAGTCGTAAACGCGTGCTCAGTGTTGCCGCCGTAACGTTTTTACTGTGGGACTTAAAGCGGTGACCCATCATTTAATTTAACGCGTCACTGTAGCAAAGTACAATGTACTTGTCGACCTAAATTTCGAACAAATCTGTTACATATATTTTGAGAAACAACCGCGTGAAAATCCAAATTTACAAAATTTTGAGGGCTTTTAAATAATGTTTCCAATGTGTGAGATGGCTTAAAAGTCACATTCATACGCAGTGTAAAGTGTGTTTTCTTTCCGTAGATAAGCATTGTGGACGCACGTTTACTGGTCTCTGAGAAAAACGTAACTCAGAACACGCTGCGCGCAGTTCGAACGCCAGACAGGCGGCCTCCTTAAGATGGAAATCCTCCCGAATGCAAGGCGAGCGAATTTTTGTTACATATCTCCACCACGTTCGGTTAATTTTATTAAGTTAAACTTAAGTATTTAAACAGTTTTCAACTGAATATGATTTACGAATGTTTCGATGTGTCCTAAATTGTAACTGTTGACACCCTCATAAAGCAATGCTTGCAGGTAAATATGACGTTTCAAATATGTGTCTGCATCGGTGTCCCATAACACATCTTAGTGTTTGTCCGTTGAATGTTCTTTCCATCGTCTATACAGTACCATACGTAACGCGCATTAAATATGACAGTACCTCTACAAACTATTCTCAAAATTAGTATAATTTCTTTGAAATATTAAAGCAATTGTGATGAACTGTTGACTCAGACATGTCGTGCACACTTTATTGCGGAATTGTGCTGTCACAGAAAATCATACGGGAGTCCTAAATATTTAGTTTATTCTAAACAAGTGTCTCTTCTATTAATGTTATGTACCATGTTTACTAAAACTCTCTACAAGTCGCTCAGCTCTACTGGCGGTATTTTTGTGGCAGCGTCAGTTGTAGCTGCGCGATGTCTATTTAATAAATTCTCAGACCCGGTAACTGATATTAATTGCATCCGAGGATTTTGGCTATGTGTTTGTACTGTAACCGGGTTTACTCCCCAGGTATCATCACTCAGTCCTCATCTGAAGTGTCCAGCTTTACGCGCTTCGACACTCATAGACTATTATTCAGAGAACACAATTAGTAATTTCATTATTAAACGCATATCTCAAACTATTCGTAACGTATTTGTAGGAGATAGAACACAATCCAACGAAAAAAAAAAATCAATTAAATTAAATTTTTAATATGAGTAAACAATTTCCTAAATCACTTGAATGTTTTATATATATTTCGGCAAGCTGTTGGGCAAATGATTTCTAGATTATCATCAAATGCTTCGTACTATTTTTTTCGGTATTTTGATAATACCAGTCCGATATCATACTAAGGTACCTGTACCGAATATGGCACGCTTGAGGTTCAGCATACCTGAGTGCTTAAGTCATTAATTATATTACTAATATAACACATGGATGATGTACGACATATATTTATGGATGGTGTACGTTCATACAGGAAAATAGTGTGTATTGATCCCACATGTATCTCAGTATTACCACACAATGCCGACTAGTGGGCCATAACTGGGCAATATTCGGTACAGGTACCTTTTTATAAAATTGTAAAATAATAAACACAACAATTATGTAACGACACGTTTTATGCATAAACTATGAGATTTGTTTTACAGAAGGAAGAAGTTACCAATGGTGATGACATCAGACAATGTTAGGTTCATGCACCTAATGATAAATATTTCTCGGCGGGGCAGATGTTTAGGGTGATTCGTAACATAAATATGTTCGCTAAACATTCAATTGGGTTCTGTTATATGATACTGATATCCATATCAACTATATTTTATTACTGGATTGTACCTTCGATGTTGTCAAGTCATGAAAGTCAATTTTTATTGATCGCTCTTGCCATTACTGATATCTGAGAAAACAAATTTGCCGTTTTTAGAAGTCTGTAATAAGCAAAGAAAGAACATTAATGTGACTGTAAGCTAACACTATATACACATTTTAAAATAAAATTGATAGAAATATTAGTTTGTGAAGTTACAATTTGGAATCATTTTATAAATTATTTTATTAAATTGTTTTCACAGTAGCAAAAATAAAACTAATAACTAAGTTTTATAGGTAATTAGAAACCTTCTAATTAAAACTTTAAAAAATATTTTTAACAAGTCTTCTTATAATTTAAGCTGTTCTCTGAAAAACCGGAACTATGAAAGTCACAGAAGTGAATGTCATTAAAATATCAGTCAAAAACTATGCATTCCCTCGCAGATTTTCCTACAGAATTTTGCTTTATAATGTTATCATAACTATAAGTTTCCAATCTGAAGCAAATAAGGATATGGTGTCCTATCAAGGTGTTTGGCTTTTAATGTTCCGTTACATTTGCATTCATCAAGTATCAATATGATTTAATTTCAAACAAGCGAAAAAATATATTTAGACTTTATTGGTTTGTGGACATACGTCACTGCTCATGTTTTGCTGATCAAACTTGTGTTTAATGACCAAGTACAAATAAGAACAATAAAACAAACATAAAACACACACAAAAACAGAGAAATAAGCAATCCCAGAGGAATTCTGTCAGTTATTTTCAATTAGACAAAAAATTATAAGTGTATAATTCAGTCAAATATCGACACAACACCCAGGCAGAAAAGACAGGCACAAATAGAACCAGATTTCCGAAACTAAAAAGAGACGGAAGTAGACAAATAACAGTGAACAGTGGACAACAAACAAAGGACAAGTGACAACACAAGTTAAAAACAACGAAAAAATGCGATGTTTCGGGAATTGCGATCCATCCCGTCTTCAGGGACACAGCTGGTCGGAACAGCAAGATGCGAATGAAGTTCGCTGGAAAACTTGGGTTTATATTGCCTGGATGATCACTAACCTGTTCGGCCAATGGTGGCAAAGCATGTGTGATTGGCTGGGCTCTAAGCCAATGAGAGGCAAACAACAAATTAGCCAATGTTCCAAATATATTTGAGTGAAAATAAATTACTTGGGCCGTATGAACATTGCAACATGCTGAGCAAATGGTAGGAAATTCATGAAATGAGGCGAGCTGGCCTCAGATCCCCCGAGATGACATCAAGATAACGGCGTGGACTCGGAGGTTAAATAAAATGCCATCACGTCCCAAGATGTTTGTTTTCACTCCACAGTAAAATAAGAAAAATATTCATAATAACACATGTCAACTTGCATTTAGGGCTAAGGTACCACCTTGTGGAAAGCATTTAAACATTAACCTATTTACTGCACTCCTTATGTAGAATTTAATTTCAGTGTATAATTTATTTCAATTTTTGTGCTGATGGTTGTAGAAAATTTTTTAATAAATCTTGTAATATGTATTTTTATTGCTGCGAATTATTTGTGCTTGGTTACCATTTTTATTTTAGAAACACTTGTTCTCGACATTGCGGACAATACATCTGCAACACGAGATTAAAATAAAAATAATATCCAAACAACAGCAATGGTATTTCCCTATACAGCCACAACAGCACAAAATATACGTACTCGAGGAAACTCCGACAGCTGTTCGCGAGTTTTCGTTCATTTAAGGCAACTCGACAGCAATTGTGCCGAGTTTGCAAAACTCGATTAACTTAAACTTGCAGTGATGGTGGTGAAACACTACTCTGAACTTACCACAAGTTTAACACTTAAGAGAGATTTGTTAATCTTGTTTTGTGTAAAAATTAAACGTAGTTGCTGAAACCGACCCTTAGAGTGCTATTCCTAATTAGATATTACTTGCACGCTGAGAAGTTTTCTAATAATCTCGTAACGGCAGTAGTTTTACACGTGCAGTTGGCCAACATAACAAAGGCAATCGCCTATTTCTCTCCCAATTACGATCATTGTATCAAGTTGTGTCGCACAAACGTCTCCAAGTACCTCGTTGTCGATGAGACGCTAAACCCACTTGCCTTATACAAATCTTGACATTTAAAACCCAAACACAAGTTTCTGAATATTAATTTTGTTTCCGCATTATTTTTAACTAGCCTTGGTTAGAATTTTATTTATTATATTACTTATTTCGATAACACCACTTCCGGATCAACTTTTCTCTTCCAAAATTCAAATATAATTTTTTTTAATGAAATTATAAATACTGTAATAACGGTAAATTTTTTTAATGAAATTTTGTAATTTAAAAAAAACATACGCTGTACCAAATAATTTTTGCAGCAGAGAAAACCTGCTAAACATATTTTGCGAATTACAATAAATAAACTAATGATATCGGTGTGTCACGCCATTAACATTCGATGTGCCTATTAACAACGGTAAATAAATAAATATCTTATGAAGAGAATTTGCGATGGCCAGGTTATCGTACTCCCCTTTAAAGTTTCACAACAATCTAAAAATTACAGTAAGTTACACAATTATTTTGCTTCAGATACGTTTTTGTTTCATGATTAAACTAAAGAACACTAAAAATGTTATTTAAAAATTACTTCATAATTTCCTATATGTTAATTTTCTTTCATAATTCTGAACAGCGTAAAAGAAGCAGAATGTAAAAGCAACGCAGACCAGATAAATCCTCACTAAGTAAATTAAAACTGAACTTGTGATTAAAAATGACAAGTTAAAAAATATTCACAAGTACCAGGAGGTCAGTACGACGCATAAGAAATAAGCCGGATTTAACCGTCTGTTGGATTAGTTCACAATTTCACGGCCATCAGTCAAGTGCACTGCTAATAGAATAAAGCAAGCGACGGATTTTGCCAATCGCATCCACGTACTGTTGTCGCACGAGTTATCATTTACAGAACATTTCCAATCGCAATTTTTTTCTCATTTAAAAATTCTATTTGAACCACAAAGAGCATATTTTAAATGCAGCTCAGCATGAAAGTTCAATCGCAGAAAAAATTTTGGAACACGAGACTTTACGTCAAGCTACATGAAATAAACTTTAAATATTTAAGTGTTTCAGATATAATCCCTTTTTCAGTATCCACAATTTTTAAGTACTGCGTAATATATGTAACTGAAAGAAGATTTCCTCAACGCACAATGCAAACGCAAAGTTAAAATAACAACAGTTGGAAAACTATTTAAAGACCTTTCCGAAGCGAACGTGATTCGTCATCAATATTATTCAGGATGATGCAAAATTCCATGTCAATATTCTAGGGAAACCATCCTCACGTGAAGATGAACAAAAAGTGTTATATGAATATAGGTCCAAAAACGCACCGTTTCTGCGCTACAGTTGGCATACATGATGTATGGTTGATAGCGCGGGTAGGATCATATTGCTGTGTCACAGTTGTTCCTACTGTATGTGTGTTAGTGGCGTAGTGTGTGGCACAGTAACATGTTATGTACTGCTGTAATGACGCCCCACAGCAACATGACCCTACCTGCGTGCTACCAACCATACCTCATGAATTGCCAACTGTAGCGCAAAAACGGTGTGTTTTTAAACCTATGTTCATATAACTCTTTTTGTTCCTTAACACGTGAGGATTGTATCCCTAGAATATTGACATGTAATTTTGCAACATCCTGTATATTTGCTATATGCACAAACATATCACGTAAAGTATCCAAAAGTGAGCCCCAATTACTAAAAAAGTTGTCACATTTCAAAATATTCTGTAGAAAATTAGCAACGCAATCTGCTGACGAAACTTACAGTTCACTTACAACACGCCATTTGAAAGGTTTTCCTAACACATTTAAAACACGACTGTTTATTTTTCAGGAAATCCTAAAACCGAAAAATGAAACGATACTTAGAAACAAGCAATTTTCGTCATGCGAACTTATCTAGTGGTTCATTTGACTTTCACTTAAGAGTTTGCGGACGTTAGCTCTTTATTTACGTGTGAGGCACACAGAAACGGGGAAGGCGATAAGTCGAATATAACACTTCCATCAAACAGCTCATCGCCTCTAGACGCGAAGGACTAAACTAGCGTGCAGTGTTTTCGTAGAATATGTTTTTCAATGTGACTTAAAGCGATGACAATGTTATTTTATTCGTGGAAAGTTTGTAGTAAAGTCCAATTCACGTTTAAGTGGTTTTGGTATACGATTACGGTTGATATTTTTTCATATACAGTAGCGTGAAAAAGTTATTTTTAGCACTTTTGACGAGCTCAGAAATAAAATTTTAAACAGCAAACTGTATTTTTGAAACCATATGGAGAATGTTTGAAATGCGCCTTCTTTTCGAAAATAAACGCATTAGAAACATATTTTACTGTTTTACAAGCAAATATATTTTTCATACCAAGCTAGCACGGCTTAGGCGCCGCGGGGTCATGTTAGGCCAGGTTCATGAGAGTTCTGTAACATTCCGTAAAAATGGAATTGAACTTGGTTTTTTAAGCAAAAATAAAAAGGTAAAGTGTGTGGACTGGAAGAACAAAGGTGCTCGTTAAAATCTCAATTTTCCAAGTTTTTTGAAACCTAAACAATTTTCCTTTACCGATTGTTATGTAAGGTATAACATTTTCAAAATTACCATAAAATACCATTTCTGTGGCCACGCCCATCTTCGGATGCTAAAGCTCGCTTGCGCTTGCATATCCTTGCGTGCAATTGTTTATCTATGTCTTGGAGCATGGACACGTGTGCTGGCGTTCCAAAATGACAAGTACGCAAGGAGCACGTAAGGAATTTATTTCATATTTTGTATTATTATTATTATTTCACAAATACTTAAACAAATATAAGCATTCAATTCGTAATTTTACGAACAAACACTTAAGCACAACTTTCGACTGTTCTTTACTTCGTTGTAGTCTGTGTTTTCCATTTTTGTTACCATGTTTCATACACAATATTTTGATTTATTTTACTGTGCGTCTTTGGTTTTTATGAGTCGCTTTATTATACGACTGTATTCCATTCCGAAAATAAAATTTTCATGTGGTAATTTTGTTGTCTTTCTGGATTCGAATATTTCCCTTTCCGGACTTGTATATACGTTACATGTTTGTTAACAACAGCTAATAATGTCATTTCTTCGTTTGTTTTATTATGGGCCATTTTATGCAGCACGATTACATTCGCTTGCAACGACTTATGTTCATAAAAACTGCTAAGTTTACAATTATTTTATTTTTACGAAGAATTTCCTCGGCTCCTCGGATTCGAAGGATTTTTTTTAATCACACGATTTACTGAAAAATATTAAGAATCGTTTGTCATCGTGTATCGGCCAAATTAATACATTTACATGCATTGTTTACAAATTAAAAATGTTTCTATAGTGGTAAGAAACAAGTTGTACGTAAAGAAAAATGTTCTTTGAAGTTTTTCGCTTTTCGTTAGATTATGTTCGTTAGGTCACCTAACCTGTTGGAAGACGGGAAATTTCAAAGCACAATTGCTTTTACCTAGGACTACTTCTAATCAGTACAGAAACATTTTTCAATAATATCCTATACCTGTAAACTCAGCAGTTTTGCCGTTATACAATGAGATAGATACTCTTGAATCTTACCGATTAATTTAATGTTATATGAATGCTGTATTACATAACCTGTACCCAAGTACATAAAGTGACCATGCTGACCTGGTAATGCTCCCTGTATGTTCTCAGTCCTGGTGTTGGCTGCTATGTTCTACGTCTTATCGCCCCCCCCAACCCCTCCCCCCTGATACAAGACCCAGCTCGGGGCTTCTTACCGGGCGACCGTCCCAGCTCTCCACGACCCCGCGAAATCGAATTCCGAACCGATATTCAACATGTATCACACCCGCGCGCGCGGCCCCTTCCTTCCCCCTCCTCACCTTTCTTTCCCTACCCTCTTTGCTTTTTCTCGCGTCTCTATCATATCCCGCCAGCCGGGGAAACGATGGGGAAAGAATCGAGTACGATTTCCTTTTCCCCAACCCTCGTCGACGAAAGAAGGCCCCTCGTGGCGCGCTGTACGTGTCGCCTGCAGAATACGTTATGTGCGAGTAGATATGTGCTATATTTGTTTAGAGAAATGTACCCTTGAACGCTGCAGACATGTACTGGGAAAATATTTCTGATACAATTTCTTTACATGTAAGATACGCAAAATACATCTACACGTAAGGAAAACTTGGGCACGTAACTAAAGGAAACACTACCAAATAATTGCTGAAAAATCCCTAACTAAAAATACGTAATATGTTAATTTGTTAAGTTTACATTACAGTCAACTAATCTATAAAATAAATAAAATTCGTTTTTATTTTAATATACGAACGTGTTACTCAGAACCTAAGTTAGTAACTTATATTTACAACTATATCATCGGGAGTTTTCAAAGAATGTTATTTTTTTAAACATGTGTAGTTCTCACAAGCTCTTTTAGTGGAATATACGCTACTGTGGTACATACACTACAGCAGTGCTTTATTAGCCCAACGAAATAGGGCGAGATAAGAAAAAATTAATAAAGCCAAGCCGAGATTGACCATAGATAATACACAAACATATAATATAAAAAACATTTTATAACATTATGTCAAATCGCAAAAAAAAAAAAAATTATGAGAAACAGTAATCCTAAACAAACACAAAGTAAGAATTATTTTATTTCGGTTTTATTTAGTTTTGAATATTTGTATTTGAATTCATTTTAGTGAATTGATATAATTATGTACGGGAATTTTAATGATTTGTTTTGGTTAATGTAAGTATTCCCTGCAGTTGAACTCAGCTTACTGTTGTTTGACTACTTCCCTTGTCTAACTTTTAATTGGCTGGAATGACATATCACTGTAATGGGATGTCTATAATATTCCCGAAGTCATACACTCCCGTTGCAAATGTATCTTAAGAGCGTGATATGTTCTTATCATGAAGCGGCGTCTCGTTTGAATCTTCCGTTGAACTATTGTTGAAGAAACACGTAGAAAACTATGCAAATGTCGTGTAATAATGATCCCTTGCGTGCTCGTGAATTTCAAATTGAAGTGTTTATATACTTTTCTATATAGTGAGGTAATTTTACATTAAATATAAGGTAAAAAAAGTTTTCCACACTAATGAGTGAACATTGAATTTCATTTATCAGCTAACTAGGCTTATATTTTTGATTCCACGTTTAACTATCTTTCTTTCATGTCGGTCTGTTTGTTAGTCGGTTCGTGTACAAACGATGCCGTAGCTTGTAAACTTATTTCCCGGTGAGATAAAGACTTGAAACTTCAGCATACCTGATAACTGGATGCCCGTTAAACATTAACTCGCTTTATTGTCTGACCGTTAGCTTCTTTGCTTGTTCGGAACAAATTTCGTTTGTTTAAAATCGGTTGCAAAATATCACAAAATCCTAAAAGCAGAAAATAAATCATCAAATATTATACATAATGTACGTGTCAGGTTATCTCATCAATTTCAGTGGACTTACTGTTAGGCCTATGTGTTTATTTACTACCTCGAATAACGCGAGTTAGCGATATTTTAGGTATTCGAATTTAGTCGAACATCTCAGCTAAGTAACCAGGTTTTTTTGAGTCAATTCAATATGGAGCTGGATCTGTTTTGTGTACAAAGAGTTGAAGATTGCTTCTTATTTTACTGTTGTTTACAATTAATGATTACATATTTTCATTTTAGGTTAATCAATTTACAAAATTTGGTAGTTTGTTTAAAATTGTGATCTTTGGATCATTTTAGATAATCACTTTCTTGACCATATATTCATGTTTTGCCTAGACCACCTATTTTCACCTTTGTCAGATGATTGGGTAGACATAATTGTTGAAATAAACTATCTCTAAAATACTAAATTTTTTAAAAACAGCAAAAAGTATAAAATTATTTCGCTCATGAAAATACTTGTAAGGTTTAAATGAAAAACGTGGAGCGCATGAAACAGATAGTTGATACCTAAATAGTTCACCTTAGTAACTATCTAGTAATTTCATTGCACTGCAAATGATATAAACTGTTATGTGAGTTCTCAATGACAACTAATTACTACATTCCTTATTATTGTCTATTTGATGCGTCGCACATGTTCCGTTTAAAATTTTATAAATATTTTCATATGAGAAATTATTTTTGTTTTAAACAACAACGTGGTATATTGATATCTATTTATTTATGATTTTATGACAGTGTCTTCTTCGCAATCCTCGCAGCCAATGTATACCAAATAACAGTCGTTCCCAGACCTCCTCTACATTTCTCTAAATAGATAATTAGTCAAATTTATTTCATTTTCTGCCATGAAAAATGTAAACTGTACGACAAAAAAATTTTCAACTTAACTATGCATGCAGGATTAAAAATAATTGTATTCACATAAACAACACACATAGGAGGCAGTGGCCTTACGTCGGCGCGTCACCTATATGGGCAGACTTCTAAGTTGAAAGCCTGTATGTGTCGACCTGAGAGCTTACATTATATGAAACCCTACAATAAAACAGCGAGGAGGCGGTGCAGCGTACCAAAATCAACTGCCGGTCAACGACAATCA
This sequence comes from Medauroidea extradentata, assembly GCA_003012365.1. NCBI lineage: Eukaryota > Metazoa > Arthropoda > Insecta > Phasmatodea > Phasmatidae > Medauroidea > Medauroidea extradentata. The sequence goes on from PNEQ01102764.1 coordinate 72,560, forward strand.
AAACAATAACATTTTTCAGAAAAAAAAATGTTGTGTTAAGTTGTTAGCGGAACAAAATGACTAACAGTTCACTTAAAATAAATCGCAAGCATAACAAAGAAAGTTCGGGATTTTTTATACGTTGCAGTATAGACCGTCTAGACGTAATGATAATTAATAATAACAGCACCTGCCGTGACAGTATTGTTATTGTACATTTTATGTCTCGTGGTTTCCTTGGCTGAACACAGTCACTGTTACTGTAGTACAGTTATCTTTTTATATTTAGTTACTACGTCTTCCTAAGTGTAAGTCTTTATTACGATAAAATTTAGAATCTGTGTTTTATATCAGTGTCGAAATTTAATGTTTGTTAGTATCGTATCAGGTAAAGTTTTCATTTGAACACTTCAAGTTTTAAAACAGCCAAGAGCTGAACCTCTTAGCGTACAAACGAAATAAATAAATAAATAAATATTTCCTGACGAGCTAAGTTAGGTAACGACTCCGCTATCAATCGAGACAGGATCGTCGTTATGCGGGGAGGGAAGGGGGAGAGACAGACTTAACAACCTCACCGCACAACGCCTAGTCCGTCATGGGTATGAATGTTTCCCGTCTCTCTCTCTCTCTCTCTCTCTCTCTCTCTCTATATATATATATATATATATATATATATATATATATATATACAGTCATGTACACGGTAAGGTTAACAAGTGGAGGAGCGAGTTTCTTATATTTAACTAGATGGTACGTACGACTTCGCTCGCGGGGTTTTTAATTAAATACGGTATTTCTGAGATAACACAGTTTTGAAAATTGTGAAATTTTTCAAAACAATGCTAAGGTCGTTAATAACCGTTTGAGAAACATTTTAAAACAACACATGTTTCTGTTAACCCGTTCTACCCTGTACCGCGTTTTACCCCATCCCCCCAAATAATATTATATTTTGGTACAAACCTTCGTGACGTATACGCTGGCCAGAGAACCCACAGCTCTGCCCTAACCCGTGTACATGCACAGCAGTTAACCAACACACTAGAGCACTCATCAAAGTATAGAGTTCCGAATATAGACAAAAGCTTGGGCCTGTCTAAAATCAAGGTATCTAATCATTTTACCAATATAAATATGTATTTGTATATACTAAATTTTAATCACAATAACACTAGGCAAAATATGCCATTTACACCACAACAAAAATATTGTCTTCGTTAGATATAACAATGTCTTTCATAAGGTGCAATACATAACAATAAGAATTGAGTAACTGTTACAGGAACATACAGCTCCAAATAATTATGGCGGAGATTACATGTACGAACAATGTCGTGCATTCAAACTTCAATGCTGTATTTCGTAAATCATGTTTAATATGTATATGTATATATATATATATATATATATATATATATATATATATATATATATATATAACTCTGCAAACGTCACAGGATAAATAGGTAGATCGGCAAATAGAGGTTAACACGCATTTGAGACAATCGTGACTGACTTTAAAAGTTTGTATGTTCAGGAGCGATATAGGTTCTTCATCAGGTGGGCTTAATTGTAAATAGCCAATAATGCCCAGTACAACTTTGCAAACGACTGTGCAGTAGAAATAGATAATAGATCAGTAGGTTCACACTTACAGTTTTCAGGTTCATATTACCAACCCGAAATCGCTGCGGGGATATTCCGGACTTCTGCGAAGTTGTAGCTCTTCATACTCGAGGTAATCAGGTTTTACACCTGCCCAGTCCGGGCATAAAGAAAAAGGTTGTCGTGAAGTACCAATCCTCTTCGTAAAATAGGCGATTCACCGGAACTCATACAGCATCATAATCTGAAGCTAGCTGTAGAATGACGAAACCACGACGAGGCTAGCTCGCCAACCCTTTCCCCACCTCCTTGTTGCCGATCAACTCCGTAAACAACATACAGGTCTGAGTCGCGTCATCATTTTGCACTATACAAGATATGTGCCTAAACACAAATCTTAGAAAAAAATTTACAAATTATAAATATGCCCATAACTAAACCAAACTAATACGAACATAAGTTTTAACTCCCCGGCGCCGAGTCTCAAATAAATTACAACAAAAAAATCAGTAAACATACAAAATACAGGCCCAAAAAGATATAAGACAAAATTATAACAAAAATGTATAAATTTGTTGAAAAAAAAAACGTTATGCTAAAACACGTGACGAAAAAATCGTCACAACTTCACGGGTGCAAGAACACAACCCAACAAAGTTATTTTACTACACGTTTTGGATACATGTTCTGCCCCCGTAAAACGTTTTGTCCGCCCCTCCAATATTTTGTTTGCAGAAATTTGATCGGGCAAATATTATGCGAAAGCATTGAAGACGAACAAACACAAACATAGATTCTTATGTACATATATTACGTGAAGTGTTCACTAATGTGACGTGGTTGTTGGCTGGATGTGTGCCCAGTGCTAGCTATGCTTGCTGGTTGTCGACGAGGTGCGCGAGGTTGTTGGTAGCAACCAGCTCTTACCGTTGTTGGTAGCAACCAGCTCTTACCGGAGCCGAAGATACGTGTCAGCGATGCCAAATACGTTTTTGTGTGGCGGCGGCTTAATTATACGATCCCCCGGACCAACTCATCCAAGCAAGTTTACACCAGCCCGCTCTCCGCATGCCAATTGTACGACACGACGGGATATGGTGCCCCCCTCCTCCCCCCGGACCGCGCTAGCCTTCCCTCTGCCCCTTTTTACTGTGCTGTGATCCTCGCTTCTTGCTGCGTTCGACTGCTCTCCCTCCCAGAGTCGTGTCGTGGCTGGTCGCAAGGTACTCAGTTGTTTGATCAGTACTGTACTGATCATCTGAATCAAGCGCTTGGACTTACATTTATGTCTTCTCAGTCGCTAAATGACCACAAAAAACACAAAATTAGACAGGAGAGAATAAATTAAAAACGAGATGTCTACATTATAATATGTTGTCAGTGAATACGTATCAACCTTATAGTCCTGAAAAATTAAGAACATTGGGTTATATGCAGGCAAAATAAAGCATTACAAATAAAAACCGAAATTAACTAAATAGCACGTAAATGAAACAGTTAAATGGAAACAAAATAAAACCTTTTTGTCACTAGTATATGTTACTTTTTTATTTTAAACGTCAACTATATTCCCATGTTCTTAGAAATATCTGGCTGTAATATAGTATGTCAACAGCTTGTACTGACATATACAATTTTCTATTTCAAATTGGATTGTAATGTTGCTTTAATAAGTTTTTATTGCCTATGTAACATTCTCCAAGAACATAGCTCAGATTGTCCGAAACACACATTTCTAAAATCGTTAAAGATAGGTTGCGTATAGTTTGTGTGCACATAGCAGGAACCACGGCGTAGACTCAGGGGCGTCATTTAGAGGTTCAAGGAAGCAAATGCCCCCTCCCCCTGGATTTAGAATATTAAGTGTATAAAATATAATTTTTGTATTTTGTTATTTAAATAATGCTATCTTTAGCACATAAATCTGAAGTTTTATTATTAAAGTTTCTAATTTATACATGCTTAATTAATAAAAAAGATCTAACAAGGTCACTGTCGCCGAAAAAATCTTGTCCCCCCCCCAAATAAAACCTAAAATAACACCCCTGGGTGTAGTCAGGTCAGATGTAGCCAATCACGAGTCAGCTGAGAGTTGCCTTGTTATACGCGCAGCGCGAGATCCGGTACGCAAATATGTGACAGTGTTTTGACGGTCATTAAGGAGAAACATGTGTTATTAGGTTGATTATTTGCATGACTATTGTTAGAGTATTACTATTCTCGAGTCGAAAACATACAAATTCCCGATTTATGTACAAATCACAGAAACAAAGATCAGTTAACATCTGAAATTAACAATCGTGTATTTTCATATCACATGTGTCCAATGGGTTATATTGATCACGGAAGACTTGGAGGAGATCATGTTCTGTACAAAATGTTGGACACTGTAAACAGTGAAGAAAGTTTCTCACACCTTGCATCACCAATAATGAAAGCTACCCTAGTAGCAAATACATACATTTTTCAGTTGGCCTTTGTTGACATAAACGGTCAACGTTTGCTATTATGATCATCTACCATTGCTGGAATGGTTGTTAAACAGGCCATGTCAGTAAATATGTTTGTAGTTATACTGAAATCATTTTAATATGGGCAACTTAGTTTAAAAAGACTTACATACTTCAGTATACGGTCCACACGCAGACTTAGCAAACTAACCCACTTGAATCTGAGTATAATAACAATGTTTGTGGTACACTTGTGGTTAATGTGTGGGTGATTTCATAATGCATCATGTATGCGACATGTGACCGCGGGTGCTTTCCGGGTGTTTACTGCCTGTGGACTGCTTATCACGATCAGATTCGCACAAGTGGGTCAGTTGATGTTTGATATTTGGGTAGCAGTGTTCTTACATAGCTCCAGTCTTACCTTCTCTAGTAAGACGACTAGTACCTTAGAGGTCCTCTGGAATATCTTCAAGATTTCAGCTTTTGTCGAGCAGGATCATGTCCATACAGAGGAGGATCGCTGTCACGATCCACTCCAAGTATCTCCTTGTTGGCAGACACCTCCCTACGTAAACCGGGTGTTGCTATCCCTGCCAGGTAATTAAGCTCCTCAAACAGACCAGGCTTTAAGCATCCAGTAACCAACTTGAAAGATTCCTAGAGTTTTATATCTACCTGTCTGGAATAAGATTGTCTGTGCCAGACTGGGTTTACATATTCAGCAGTGGAAATGATAATTGGGCGAAAAAGATGATTTAACTGAGCTTTAAGTATTATAAATTGAGGGACAAACTTTCAAAATTCATGTACATAAAAATTCGAAAATGAGTTAAACATATTTTCTATAAGATTGGTTGGTTATACACGGAAGTGTAGTCTGAATTAATTATAAAATGCCCTGCCTCATTTAAATATCAGAATGAAATATGAATTCTTTTTAGATATTGTTAACAGTTAATATCAAACTTGCCGTCTAAATTTACTGAAGTTGTACAAATAGACTATACCACTCCTAGCAAACAGAACCACGTGACAGCATTAATTAATTGGTGCATAAGCACGAGTGATTCGTTCTCGAATAAAGTGTTCAAAGTATCAGTATTTTAAATGAATAGAAGGATTCCAAAACAAAGCAATTAGGCCCTTTATTTAAAAAAAAATATTGAGTTTTTTTTTTTTTTTTAATTTCTACGCATTTCGTTATTCGTTGCAATCGAAAGTCGAGTTAAATTTTCCAAAAAAATTATGTGAAGGTCCAATTCGATTCTGTTTAAAAAACTTTATGCGTGTTATAATTGAAGCCTCTATTAAAACTTAATGTTTTACTTCATTAATGCTCTCATACTTCAAATTTAGCTTGTCACGTAGTTCCATAAAGGACGCAATTTAAGGGCGCGGTCTACCGCAATTTTTATCATCATTTTTTTTATTTTCTATTTGTACCAGATATTTTTTTCTTATTTTAGACACAAAATGTGATTAAATTTGGCTCTTATGAAATTTATTTTTATCTCTCATAGTTTTCGCGTAATGACTTGTTAAAGTCATATTTTGCATGTTTCCGTTTTAAGGACTACACTAAAACCAACTGATATAACAAAATGTTGCGGATTAAACCTTGAAGCTTTTACTGGGTTTTACTGGACTTCAACAGTCGTTATATAGGTGTATCCTCAGCATTAAGGGGTTTGCTGTTGTAAGGGAAGTACGTTACGTGAATTAAGAGACGTTATTTTATAAAAGTATAAAATATATAAATATTAATTCGTATAATTGAGTTACATTAAAAGTTACCCGCAGAGGAGCTTGACTTAGTACTCTGGCCACAGCAATGTAAATAGTCCAGTTAATGTGCAGATATGACTTGACGTGTCTCACCTTGTAATAACCCGGGAAGGCTGGTTGTGGTTACAATTACAAAGGTCGAGCACAGTAGGTCAGCACCTCGGAGAGCAACATGGCGTCTTGGTGGTCACATGGCGGCAGACAGACCTCGTAGGTAGCGTGACACGCCCCTTTATCGCGCCCTGTGTGGCAACTCGTACCGCTGTTGGTGTGGGGAGTTCTGCCTTGTAGTTTGTAGCAACTGATGTTTAATATTTTGGAAATCCTGGCCGGGCCTGGTTACTGAACGTTGTGTTAGAACCAGGGTTACATGGTTCATAACAAAACTAAAAAAATCACATTGGATAAATACATTGTAGGCTACAATGTCATGATCATAAAAATAAAGAATAAAAATTATTTGTATTTAGAAAATTTAATTGAATTTTTGTAATTTTTATTTTGAGTTTCGGTATTTTTTATTTAATGAAAAGAATTTTTATTCATTATTTTTATGAGCATGGCTTTGTAGCCTGCGATGTTTTTATCCACTGTGATTTTTTTGAGTTTGGTATATCAGTTGGTTTTAGTGTAGCCCTTAAAACGAAAACATGCAAAATATGACTTTAACAAGCCATTACGCATAAACTATGAGGGATAAAAAAAAATTCATAAGAGCCAAATTTTGTCACATTTTGTTTCTTAAATAAGAAAAAACTATCTAGTACAAATAAAAATAAAAAAAATGATGAAAATTGCGGTTGACCGCACCCGTAAGAAGGGGAAGTGTTGCATTTGTTTCCGTTTCGTTGAAATGTTTGAGCGTGGATAAGCCAGTTTCATAGTGCATGACTGCGCTTCAGTTGATACGAGAGTCGGCGTGGTTTGCAGCAGTAAAATGGGACGTGAAATTATTTTCTGCTGATTATGAACAAACTCGGCTTCACAGGACGACGATCAGTTTCAGAGTTAATCTTCGACTAATTACCGGTGCCGTGTTTAATCACGAGTCGGAGTGGCTTCGCGTCAAATAACAAGCACCGACGTTGGCTTCAGATTGTATATAGTGCTATGACACATCTGTTCTTGTTTACTATTCGACAGCTATAAGCATTAAAACATATCTGTCACTCACATGGATGTTACTGCCACATTGCTCGGGGTGCTCAGTATTTACTCATATAAGAAGAGCAGTTATTTGTCTATACTGCATAGCAAAACATTGAGAGGGAAAATATTTACACAAAAATTAAATTACACTAACATATAAGCAAATTTATTTTAACAAACTTAGGAAAAATATTTATGACGTAATTATAGTATTTGTAAGGGATTGAGACTGCATTTAAAACTAGTTCAGCTGTACGATGTATCGCATTTCTTCAAATATTCAACGTCTTTATTTATAGTGCTGAATACAATTAATCGCTTTAATCTGTTTCATGGTCTTCGTGTTTAGCATAATTTATTTTGACATTGTATTACGTAATTGTTATATTCAGTTCCGCATGACCTAATATTTTGTTACGTCAAATATAACATTATCTAAGAATTTTTGGTGCAAGTTAAGACTTAAATTAAAAATTTAAAAAAAAATTCTGACTCACAGGTTACTACATTTCAAATCGATCAGACCAGTAGAATTGCTCACATTCACTCAAAGAAACTAATAAAAGAGCTGATGATCTTCGAAAGACTGAACATATTTCCTTGAATCATAGCTTAGAACACTCTCGATCAAGTCAGCATTCAAACAAAAAAAAAAAAACTAAATAAAAATCGGTTCATTAGTTTAGTAGCTACGATGCCACAGATATACAGATACACAGACACGTCAAACTTATAACAACCCTCTTGTTGCGTCGGAAATTAAAAATGACACTACAAACGGAGACTAGTGATCTATGCATTACAATTCAGGTGGCTTGTACTAACTACCATCACATGTAAGAAATATTATCTACCCGCCGCATGGTCGGTGTTGATGTGCCACAATATTATTCTTTTCCACGTGAAACCGATAAACTTATTCTCAATACGTTCATCTACGTTGAAAAAAATAGTATAGTTGTAGGTACCATGCTTCTGTTAAAATCGAGACAACAAACCTGTTTTTTTGTCGGTACTACTTTGGACAGTTCCTTCAACAATCTGTTTTGTAGAAGTTACCATATGGCGTGTAAAAGCAACAAGGCTCTGTTTTGTTGTCTCTATTTTAACACAAGTATGATACCTGCAACAATACGTTTTTTTTTCAGTGATACAGAAAGAATATTCGCTTTATGATTATATTTATTATTAACGCTTTGTGGACTGCGCACTTTTTCTGGAGATAAAGATATGATACAAGTTAGTGACCTATACACAAACTGTAGTGACGACAGCACAACTGGTCTCCATGATACTCACTATACGTTGTCCTATTGGTCCACACCACATCGGTCACGTCCACTGTACTGTACGGCTATCATTACTAGTCCTCTTCAAGACAATAAAGAGGCTATTCGGCAGTGTTCCAATCAAAGAACCCTAAACATGTAAATTTCTGCAGTAAACTAACAATTGCGTTTATTTTAAAAAAATGATGGATTACGCATCTGTATATTTTTTTACACGTTATTATTGTACACTGTCAAGACAATTACATATATAGTTTTAACAGTTTTTTCAAGGGCAAAGGAACGTTCATTAAAGTTCTGCTAGAGCGACATCTTGGCATAGACGTTAAAGTGTTAACATTACTTTGGGAACCCTCAAAATGTGTAAAAAAACAGTTTTTTTAGACCGCTATAGCTGCAACATAGCACAATACTAAAAGAATGCGTTGGACTTTACTACAATAAAATATAAAGAACGCCACTAAATGCTATGAGTTCTTATTTACACTTCATTGCGAAATTTTATGTATGTATGTATGTATATATATATATATATATATATATATATATATATATATATATATATATACAACGGATAACCTTAGAATCGTCAACTATAAGTGTTAAAAATAATTGTTACTATAACACATAACTTCTTCAAAACAAAACTTTTTTTTATAAATTTGCCTAATTATCCACTTTAATAATATTTATTTACGTCAAAAAAACTAGCCAAAATTATGAAATTATTTTCGTTGATAATATTAGGCTGCTCAGTAAATACAATTTTCTACAAATCTACGTGATGATTTTAAAGTATAAGGTCCATTTTATTATTTAAAGTTAGTATTGTAAAAACAGATTTATTATAGACGTGAAAAAAACGAGGACGAAATCACTGCATGACATTTTTGTCGCGTCGCAAATACAGGCGATGCGGTTATCGAGTAGGGCAGTCTGAACATTATCGCTCTCTCATGTTCACACATAAAACGCGGAAAATCACAGCTGGAACATAAGACTTTGAAACATATTGCGTTAAGTACGTATAGAAATTAACATCCATGCACAAATTACAAACACGTTAATAATCACAAATTGCAGATTTAGACGTTTGAAAACGGTTACTTCAGAACTCACTGAATCAATCGAGAGAAGAAAACCATACTTTTACATTTGCATGAAATACAGTTAGTTTTGTTGACGTTTCTTGTGAATATATTCTCATCTTACAAAAAAATTTAGCTCAGCCAGTTTTTCTATAATTGCATTGCAAAATCAAAATTTGCATGATATAACTTAAGGGCGCAGATCACCGCAATTTTCATCACCATTTTTTTTTATTTGTACCAGATATTTTTTTTTCTTATTTTAGACACAAAATGTGACTAAATTTGGCTTTTATGGAGTTTTTTTTCTCTCATAGTTTTCGCGTAATGGCTTTTTAAAGTCATATTTTGCATATTTCCGTTTTAAGGACTACACTAAAACCAACTGATATACCGAACTAAAAAAAATCAACGTGGATAAAGACATAATATGAATTTTTAAAATTTTTATTTTCAGTTTCAGTATTTTTTAAATTACAAATAATATTGTAGCCTGCATCATTATCCACTGTGATTTTTTGAGTTCGGTATATCAGTTGGTTTTAGTGTAGTCCTTAAAACGGAAACATGCAAAATATGACTTTAACATGCCATTACGCCTAAACTATGAGAGATAAAAAAATTTCATAAAAGCCAAATTTAGTCACATTTTGTGTCTAAAATAAGAAAAAAATATCTGGCACAAATAAAAATTTAAGAAATGGTGATGAAAATTGCGGTAGACCGCGCCCTTAGACACCTCCTGCCCGAAAAACAATAAACATATTGAAACGTAATAATTCACCGTGAAAGAACATGTCATCTACAGCTTGAAGCTTCTCAAAACCTGATACAAAATAACAAGAAGATAGAAACAAATAGACAAGTAAACAAAGTGCCTAGAGATCTGCGGGACAGGGATAGTTTCAGAAAAATATATGGAATGTGCGGAGTTGTTTTCCTCTTCCACCAACTTGCTGAAGTAAGAACACGCCCATGTTGGTCACAGGGGTTGGAGGGGGGGGGGGAGTTCCTGTACTGTTGTTTTATCACGGCTATTCATGTCTCTCGTTTAGTGTTTCTTATTCTTGACATAAATATTCTCAAGAGAAAGCATCTTGCGTGTTGAGAAACAAGGTATCAACACAAGAAACATTTCGTCCGGACGCTATGTCGTCGCACTACGTTGTTGGGAATATACGTGGCCCATGCAGTGGCAGCAGTAATTTATGTTTTATGTATTGTTGTGTAAAACTCACATGGGACAAGCTGGATGTGCACAGTCTCATGTCCGTCATTTTCATCAACTACCACGCTGAAGACAAGTCCTTGCTGGTGAGAGGGAGGTGATGTACACTGTCAAATCTTCCTTCACATGTTCAACCCGTACACAGCTTGATTGAACACCCACTACCCATCTAGTAAATACAGCTATTGTTGTGCATTGTTCCTATACCAGACTAGCAACATCAGTGTAAATTTGACTGTTTTATAAAAACATATAGAGGCGCTACCAGTAATTTATGGGAAACGATTTTACCACTCTTACTTTCTTAAAAATCATATAAATAGGTGTGGTAAATGTAACCGGTCTTTGGTTTTACGTGAAACTGGTGAACTGATCCTTTAATATCAAACATATTAAAAGAAATCTAACTTTGAACTGACCTATGTTTTTTTTTAAATACATAACATCTCTTGGGCCCCTCAAAGTGGCTGAAATAGTCATCTTCAAACTGCTGTTTTTAGAAACAACACCAGTTTTATTTGAAACACATAAACTGAGATGAATTGGTTTGTCAATAGCAAACGAGATTTACACTACTGTTTTACCATAAAACAGAGGCATGCGGGAATTTCACTGTGCACGTGACGACGTATATTGTATTGCCAATTACTCACACTTACTTTTTTTTGTTCGAACACTATTTAAAACTGAGCTCGTTCTCAAATACCCAAAATAATTAAATGACCTAATGGGATTAATTTTTATAAACAGAACACACAAGTGGTAGATTTCGTGCGTACGATTCTTAACTATTTTTTCAATTTAATTTATGTATAAGATATAAGCATAAGAGCAATTACTACAACAGCACACATATGGGTTGTAGATCCGTAGAACTTACGCATAATTGTATGTGGAGCCTTAAATACTCAGGTTACGTAACCTCTTCGCTCGTATATAATAACCTTAGAATATTCAGCATCATGAGCCAAGTGAGAATGTGATCTAGGACTCGGCCAACAGAATTCATATAAATAATCAACTTTAGTTTAACGTAACTTACATATTCTAACCGAAACCACCACATATTACTGGATCAAGTATCATGTATCATCTATGTCGAAATTGTTTATAAACTCGTAGAGCTGTCCTTGTTTAGTTTTGATTTACTTATTCTCTTATTACGTTAAGGATAATTTAATAACTTTTTCGTATGCGAAGGTATGTGTACAGCGTATTACAGATGAGACCGGTATTAAATATTATTGGTGGTGTTAATTTTCGTAAATATGGTAATAATCTGTGTCATGTATTTGGGAAAATACTATAACGGAAAGTATTGTTTAAAAATTAAATTGTATAGGTTTTGTACAGAATAACAAGTAGTTTGTAATAATAATAATAATAATAATAATAACAACAACAAAGACTATATTGAAACATGGCGAAGTTGGCATTCGGTCTTCTCTTTCACTTAACAAATATATTTATATTACATTTACTTATAATTGTACTATAACTACATGTTACCTACTACAAATATAAATTTGCTAACCAATTTCTGAAATTGTATAGAACAAATAATTTTCCATGTTGTTAATCATAATTACAAACATTGCAAAACGTAGTACACAGAAAATAAAATGCCTTAATAAGTAATCCTCATTTACTTATCTCTTTGTAAAACCCTTTGAAGTTTTAATATGTGAATTATGAGAAGTAATTTAAGCTCTTTTTCTTATTTTGTAGCATTCATTTAGTTAAAAGTAAAATCTACTTTCTGTTTTGGTTTCATGCATAAAAGTAGCGTGCTGATTATTAACAAGCAAACACGTAAATTATTTTACAATAACGCGAGGAGCGTATTAGAGGGAAAATATGGAAGACTTCTGTCGCTGTAAATTTTAAATGCGTATATTAACGGTTTTGTGCATGTACTCCATTGACACCCCTCATTCATATCAGTAAACTTACACAGCAAATATGTTACATTATTTATTGAGATAAATTATTGATCTTCACTAAATTGATTCTGCTCGTTCCCGATGTTACACATATTATAAAGTTATAGTAAAAAAATACATAATTGAAAAAATAATAAAAGTTTTCTGATAGGGGCGTGTGTTTACTTATATATTTGTAGAATAGGCAAACCAAATGCTTTTTTTTACATAAATAAACTTTTTACCAACCAATACACAGCACGCCTTCAGTTCGGACGACACACGATTCAATTTTGGTAGAGAACATTATCACCAGTAACATAAAATTTTATTTATAATTTTAGAAATAATTTTGAATTAACCCTAAAGATTCAAACGTTGAGACGAGATCAATACGCTAAAAAAATTATATTTGCACAAATATTTTACACATACTGTTACATATAATATAAAGAGTTTATACATTTTTAATTCCACGGTATGTTAAATTTAAGGCATATTTTTAGTATGTCTTGTAGTTAAGGCGAAATACTTACTGTAAGCGTTACGTAGAAATTAGAATCATGCTGTAGTACTTGCGCATACGTTAAAATATCGCACAACAATTTACATACAGAAGTCAAGTATAATTATTTGTGGTTAGCGGCTGATTTTACTGATGAGTTGTAATATTGCTCTCAATAATATAAATATAATATGTCTGCTCCTAAGATTACGCTACCGCTTGATTCATTTTAATATTTTGCGTTTATTTGTTTCAAATAACCGTGAAATCATTTTTGTTCAGGAAATGTTAGGTGGTTCAACTACTTTTTAAATTCCATAATTGCTTCAAATTATAATACTTCAACACTAATTTTTAAATCCATTGTATCAAAGTAAGTTTGATTTTATAAACACGGTATCGCGTTCATTTAATTGTGTCCGCTTTGAAAAATAACTTCCTGAATTCTGATGTTATACTATCTTTAAAATAAAGCTTCTATATATTATAATGTTTGGCAGTTTCCAGTAAGGATTTGCCATAAACATGATTTACAGTGAACACATTTCATAACTTTGACATAGTTATCCTCTTAATTTGCGTAGCAATTGCTTTACAACAAGAAACATTTGATTTCGTTTACGAAAAACATTTTGCACAAGTTATTTTCTAATAGTCTGGGTAACTTGAAATAATCTTTATGAAACGTATTACGTTTTTAGCTTTCCAATTAAATCCAAAGATGCAGAGTAGTTAAAACTATTTAATGACTAATGCGGACACGGTTTTAATATTTCGAAATGTAAGAAGTCAAGAATATTGTCACGTAAATCATGTGTGATATTTATAACAAACTAGTAGTTCTACTTATTACACGAATTACGTGTCCTCTATAAATTTAACTTATTTTAAAATGAGGTAATTATGTGTCACATTTTCATACAAAATTAAATTCACTAGTAAATTAACCGATGATTAAGAAAATCCTTCCCAAACTGTTTATTGTTCGTAACAAATAAAACAAGTGAAGTAATAAAATATTAATCGCTGTATTTGAAGGACCTTGTTATATTCCCGGACTAGTCATACGACATGCATCCAGCACACCGGTTTCTGAAATTCGCATGAAGTAATTGTTACTCTCCATAACTCGGGGGGCCAGTTAAAGTTTATGTCTTAAGGTGTAAATAATATTATATGTAATGCTACATAAGTAGGCCCTACTGAATTCAGTTGTTAATTAAATGGTCCGATAAACTTATACCCTCTGCATCATACATTTATCTTTCCAAACATGGAGCTACATAGGAAATACGATACCATTACACCCTTGATTACTAAGGCAAATTATGTTATGTGACAAATGATGAATAAGTTATTTTAAAAAGTCTTCCATTGGACACATTTGGAGAAACATTGCAATTAAATATTAATAAACTCTTTACGAATTTGGCAATGTATGCGAACTCATAGAGAAGTAATATGTTTTCCGTGTTAAATATTCTAACTTTATTTGTTTAGAACGACAAAAATATCGATAATCAGGATTTTTAGCACAGTGATAACAAAGTTACTATTTTCTACGCAAACGACGTCATTTAAAGTTCTCAGTTCACAAATGCCGGTGGGCGGACTGAAATACCAGTATGCCAACTTTGATAAAGACTAAAATGCTACATACGGAATAATTCGTAGTAAATTTCAGGACGTAACAAGGGCTCTGGTTGGCGCGCGGTTGTAGGCGTCTTCCCTGGCAGAAAGCCAGAGATAATGGACGACGAGGTTAATAGTTGTGAGGGACTTTTAACGCAGAAAGCCATTCGTTACCTAGTTTTCCTCCTGATAACCGGGATATATATTTTTTCTCCCGGATCTCAAGGCAGCGGGGTGTGTGCAGTGGGTGTTGAGGGGATGATAAGAGAGTAAGAGGGAAGGGGGTGGTTATGTTGCGAGAACCGCTTCGTGCCAGCAACAGCCAAGTGTTTCCTGTCAGTTACTGACCGTGACAGCAAATATTATCTGCGATTTTCAACTGGCGAGGCTCCCAGGCTTCCCAACCCCCTAACCTCTCACCAGGCAACCAACGCGCCGTATATTTCACAGTGATTTACTGCGCTAATTTCCATCTTCACAGGGGCGAGCAGCCGGCAGGATAACCTATTAGCACGGGGACTGCGAGGGCAGCTGGCACGGGGTAATACCGCTTCCCCGCATAGCGCGCGTGTAATGCGGGCAGCATACACTGCCCCTGCCCGTCTCATCCTGCTCCAAGCAACATCTGCCGCGCCGCCGTTCATAAATTACACCCCGGTATTAAAAAAACACAGGAGGGGAGGGAAAAAACAGCGCGTGCCTTCTCGCAATGCAGCCGTCCGCGTGACTGCAGTTTACAGAGGCAATATTCTCACGCCTCTACTAACCCCCTCCCATACCTCACCACCCCACACCTCCTGACCCCGCCTCGCTGAACAACCCCTACCATAACAAGCCCTGGAATGTCCTCGTTTGTTTATGTTGCCAGGTTTCTGCTAGTTACTTAGCTTCCTTAGTTACAGCTGGGGCGAATTCGTAGAATAAAACAGCAAAACTAACTTTTTTTGCTGCAAGCAACACTTTTTTTCTTTCTTTATTCCTCCACACAATGCATCTGTGAACTATTTTCGGCATTCATTATGAAACTATATAAATGTTTAATTAGTGTTGCTTAAATTGTTTGCAATTATATGTATTTCTGAGGAAAGTAAACTTTATATTTATAAAGATTTTAGTGTATTATTTGTGTACATGAGCAGATTTTAAAAGAAATATAGGTAATTAATTTCTCGATTAAAAAATTTACATTGACAAAGTAACAACCTATGGTAAAACAAAAGTGAACTGAATGGTAAGTTACAAGTATTCAGAATGGTTATGCGTTCAAAAACTCTTTTGATTATAACGAATCCCCTATTACGAAACCGATATTTTGATGAGATTTTGAGTCTTGATTTTAGTAAGTATTGAACCGGTTCAGTCTGTTCTGACACTAGTTGTAGTTACGGTAGCTGCAGGCACAGAGCTGTTCCAACACCTAAATATAGCAATGTTTGTTCTTTTCTGTTTAAATTATCCCCATCTTTCAACTGCTGAGGCTAGGAGAGACTATACTGGATCCTCACATGCGTGGACAAATTACGCTTTGGAAATTAATTTCTTAAACTTAAAATCGCAGAGTGGAAAAATATTATAAACAATGTCCTTATATATATTTCCGAGTTAAAGTGCAACAAACAAGACTGCAAACCCTGTGGACGTAAGAAGGAAGTGATACGTCGACGTTTATTACAACTATTCAGAACATGATTGGACATTTAATTCTGCAGTGGTGCCTTGGCACTGACAGTTGTGTCCCTTTTATTTTTTAAAATTCAATTCTTTCTCAAACACTTAGATAATTAGATCCACTGATTTTTTATAAAAATATGTTTTTGTTTACAGGCGTCGCTAATTTGATTGTGCCTATCAGAATAAGGGTACTGTCACACCACACATCTGTGATTTGCAAATAGTACCCCAAAACACTGAGACATAAAAGCATACATTTATTGGCCATGAACCACAATTGCACTTATGACATAAGTAATTGAAACAAACTGCAAAATTCTTCTCATAAAAATCTGTGGCTGAAAAATAAAGAAGATTTGCCAATTAAAATATTTTACAACAAAAATGTTTAACTGAAGTCTTAGACGTCATATATATATATATATATATATATATATATATATATATATATATATATATATATATACACACACAGGATGACAATGAGCACCACTGACAAACTTCCCCATGTTAAACACAGTCTAAACGATACACACGACTAATAGGGTAAGTATATACTTCGCAGGGCTTTGTTAACCCTTGAATGTGTAGTTGCAGGCGACGTATTTTATATGAAACGTATTACTCGTAGTGAAACGTAAATGGGTGAGTATTTGAGTACTGCAATATTAAAGACGGATTACAAAGCACATAAATGTTAACTGTCATTTCATAATCCATTTATGACAATTATTGAGAAAGAAACGTAATTTCTGGAAAGAATTGTAAATCTACCATTTTATTGGTTATTTACAGTGTAATCTAATACTAACTACAAAAAGTGTATAACAGCCACTTAAATGTATCAAGTAATTCTAAAAACCAATGCGACTAATTTCACAGACAAAATTGTTTCTTTGGTAAAGCTATAAAAGAAAATCCCTTTGTATCCGACAATGTATTTAAAATTCATTTAATTTGTTTTTAAGTTGTGTGAAGTAAAAGAAAGTGTTTTACCAATTCAGACGAATAAATAATTTTAGAACACCCTCCACTACAACGTAATGATATCACAGTAAAGAAGAGTAAAACCGTGATTTAATAACTGCGTTTTGCTATCAGTAATTTGGCAGAACTTCGTGTGGGTGTTATTTTGTATTCTAGGATTATACTGTAGTCTCCAGCTAAATTTGACTTATATTCTAGGATTATGCTGTAGTCTCCAGCCATTAATGGCTTGTTTTCCGTGATCGTATCACTCTAATTGTTTGCTACCTAATATTGCAGCGAATGTGTTTTATTATTATTACTATTATTGGTAATTGATGGCGCAACATTCGTGGCCTTTCCTCTTGGTAGTTTCGTTTCCATGGACATTGTGTGTACAAAATATTTCATAGTATGTAGACGCATGGCATGAAAATAACAGCTACATCCTATTAAACATGTCTTAAAAAACGCCACTATATTTTTCTTTAAAAAAAATAACATATATATACACAGTCTGCATGAAGTGTTGTGGTAGCCATTCTTGAAGCTATAACTAACATTTAGTTTATGCTCTACGTGGCACCATCACGTGTTTGCCCAACAGCAAGCAAACTGACAAACTAAATCACATGTATGGCCTTATAGCTTCACTGCGAGCGAATATATACAGCATAATTACAACTTTAATAAAATAATCTCTCAAAGAAGAAGTAAAAGCAATTAATATGAGGAAGTTTTTTTTTTTTTTGAAATAATGGATAGGTTTCGTAGGACCTTCAAGCTGGCTTACATGTCCGCCTGACTTAACGTCACTTAGAAATAGTAACAATGATTAGCTCTACATTTAATAGTTACAAAAACACATCACGGCAACACTATGTATGTGTGTGTATGTGTGTACCAGTACAGAATGAGCACAACATTCTTATTGTTTTGCTAGTGTGTGTGTATGTATGTATGTATGTATATATGTATATACATTAATTGTGTATTGCTAGTAAGAGATGTGTCTTCACGTGCGAGTTATCACACACAGAATAATGCAGTTATTATATAAACTAATCAATATTGTGTTGCACGTCTCGTAATGCATCATGTACTGTCTAAAGATGCAGTGCAAACAATAGCATTTATGACAGCAAATTTTATTTTTTACTTTACTAATGTTTTACTGCATACAAGTCAAGCTCCATTTAAATAGCTCTCAACTTATTAAACCATACATTAATGAAAATGTTACGTGAGAGATATTTCGTGGTGATAGTTGCAGATATATTATACTTGGTAGTTAATTAAGTTTCCTCCACTTAAAAACTAATTATATCATTAATTAACAGTCGTTAAATTATTATTATGTTTCTGATTAAAGAAGAAAGGAGAAATATCAATTTTAACAATTTCACAAAAATGGAAATTAATTTTTTAAAATTAATAATGAATAACTAAACAACCTATCCGGAAAATTCAAAAGAATCTATAAAAGTTTTCCAACCGTACTTAAACAAAAATACGTCAGTAGAAAAATTTTTGAACTGTTGGTAAACAATTATGTGAAATATTTTACACATTATCTATTACGCAATCCTGTCATCACCGAACACAGAGCCAGCCGCAAAATCAAATACGCAGTTTTGTTTGTTGACAATTTGTCATAGTTAACTATGAAAAATTATTTTGTAGAATTAATTGTTATACATTTTATATAACTTTTTTCGCCTCGTTTTACATTATAAGTTAATAATTATAATTCTAGATATAAATTGTTACCTATTACTGTAATGGCTCTAGCACAAACTTTTTGGAAATAATATCATATACTTCTAAAAAAAACTTTACAAGCTAACTGCTGGTGTCTAATTGTCCATGACAATTTATGTTACTTGTAAAATGCGGCTTTCCAAGATAAATTCAGTAAAAACATGCTCCCTACATGCTTGAGATTTTATTTGCGCTCTAATAGAGAAAAAATGTAATAATTTTATTTAAAATTTAATGTTATATCTTCATTTATAATGTATAGAATCAAGACATGTAAGTTTTTTGAAATACAAAATACATGTTCATATTATGCTACATTTTCATCAGCCGTATGTTAAAATTCATGTTATCAGTTTCATGATGAAATTTCACTCGGCAGACTATTAAAATATTATTTTTGTTCTGCTAGAATAATTTCAAAAAAGTAAAATATAAATGAACGTAAGTAAATGATCTTACGGTATATCACTAATATATAAGTTATTAAAGAGCTCAGTACAAACAACTGCTTAGCAACAACTCTACCATTCGAGAATTTAAAAGAGTTTTCACTGAAATGTTAAATTTGTAGTAAAGAAATGTTTTACAGCAAAGAAGCTCGGAGAATAAACTGTCAAATTGAAATGCGAAATTCGGTTATAATAGTCAGACTAGTTCTCAAAAAAGTAAAAATTCCGTTATTTATTCACATCATGCTATTTTACAAAACGTCGGATCTAAAATGAAGTGCCCTTCCTGATTCAATGTTTGCGACATAAACTATCAGAATATACAGTTTGGCTGGAATCAGTTAGTTTTCGTGATTTTATATGACGAATAGTATGAATAATCAGCATTCTAAATAAAGCAATACGTATAAGTAAAATACATTAAAATACATGTTTATTTACTATGTACTATATTTAAAGAGTTTGGTAAAATTACACTACAACAAAAACACACACAGACAAACACATGTGCAGAAAAATAATATTACCTCCTATACGTCCTTCTCAAAGTTGAGTAAGAATAAAATAATTTTACGAGAATCAAGAAATCATCAATATCGAACGTCTGACATAAACAGCAACCGGTATGAATACAACATATCGAAGTGTTCAGCTACAGAACTGCTTGGAGTTCTTCCTGCCTGCGAGATGCGAGAGTGGTGCTATGTTAATCAGCCATGATCACGGGTATTCTTGGAGCTGGCAACAATGTAGCGTGTATGTGGCATGAAAGGGCGGCTGGTGCGAGATTGATAGGAGTAGGGGGTGGCTTGATTGGCTCGTGGCGTCGTTGCGACGGGGTTGGCCGCTAATTGACATTGTTATGGGCGGCAAATCAGTTGCTGAATGACGAGGGAAGTGCCGGCGGATGGAATGCCACTGCCGGAAAGGAGTCGCGCGGTAGAGTTGGTTGGGAAAGGGCGGGGGAAGGGGGGAAGGAAGAGGGTTGTTACACACGTATATTCTGGGGTTGGACATGGGCAAACCCGGGCCCACACAGAACTTGACATGTCTGTTCGCTGTACCTTGTACGTAGTAACATCCATGCGTGTGGAGTCTCGTAAAGGCATATCGGTCAAGTTTGGTTCAGCTCTAAAGTAGCACTAACAGTTGTAGAGTGGGAGTTTTAAATGATCTAAGTTCCAAAATACACGAAAGTTTGTTAATTACATCAAATTGAACTATGTGCCAGTGCCTATTTTTTGCAGTAAGAATTAGATCCCTTCAACTTTCGTTATAGTTTTCATGACCGTTGAAAGATTTCATGTCCCATATGTACCATGCTCTTGCAGCGCTGCTTTTGCCTTTTACTCAAAAGCATATTTTTGGAACTTAGATCATTTAGAACAGTTGTATTTCACTTTTTTTTTAAAAACTACCTTCAAAAGGTTACACATGACGAACACCTTGACGGTTATTCTAAAATAGTTGTATGTTAAACCGGAACGGACTAACATTTTTGACAATGTGCACGAAATCTTGTATACATGCCTATAGTTACAGAAAGAGTTCCAGTAAATGGCGCTGCCTATCACGGGCTACAAATATGTTGCCGTGCGCAGGGAAATGCGTTGTTTTATAGAACGTTTCCACACGCGCCCATAGTGCCAATGTACGAAAAGAAAACACACTTCGGACTACGACAGAATGTCATTGTTAAAACATCGTGATCATGGAAAACACTATTTCCAAACCATCAAACATAGCTAGAACCTGCCTTTCCGTACTGCTGTACTTAAAATGTACTAATAGTATGTATGTGAAATTCATATAGACACGTGAACAAATATTTACTTCAGACTTTCCACCAATAAAATAATATGGTCGCAGCTTTAAGTAAAATTGGATATGCGAGAATATTGCACACTAATATGGAAGGTCTGATGCCATACTCAACATAGCCATTTTTTCTTAAATGCTTGGAAAATGAAGTTTAAAATTCGGACACGAACCGCGAAATTCAGTATTGATGTACATAAAGTAGTTCTTATTACATTCTTTGATCGTGTTTATTTAGTCATATAAACGTTTAATTTGGGATAAAAGAAAACAACTTCCCGCTTTAAGAAGAAAAATGCACTTGGTTCACTGTGGCATCAGACCCTCCAATTATACGTAGCTCGTTTTGGCCATGCGTCATTTGATGCGCGCTTCAAGGTCGTTGTTATAGTTCTATCGCTTGTGAACCTCTAACAATAAAAACCTCGGGCAGACAATAAGATGTCAAATTCGCCCATATGAAATGAGTCGTCACGTCAAAACACTTTTGTATAACTATTTTTTTACGCCTGGCGTTTATTTTGTTGTACTAGCATCATGAGAACGAAACTCGAAGTTACTATTGGGGTGAAATAAGAGGACTACGCATAGTTCAAAAATTATTATAATTCATATACAAATTACACTAATTTTAATTACCATTTATTCAGTGTCAACGACAGCTCAAAATGACATCTAAAAGTACTATGTCTGTTGTACAACACCAGTATGATTCCTCTTTGTTCGTCATTTCTGCAAATTATCACTGTCAGACCTCCAATATGCTTCACTACCGGGATTTACATCCAAATAGCACTGGTAATTGCTACAACAAGATTGGAATGGACCAATGAATATTAACGTTGATGAATCGTCATCAGGAACTAAAGGGTTTATTCAACTACGTGTCCCACGTATTGGTCACGCCTTCTGAGATCGTAAAACATTAATAGGATTATTGGAATAATCTGTTTTTTTATTTATCTTTTATTTTCTATCTATATAACTTGTTTATAAAAGTGTAAAATTGTACATTTTTGCTGACTACGCTTTTTTTCTGACTGTATTTTCCTAATTTTTTTAAAAAAGAAAATGAGTCACGTTTGATATTTATGGGAAAAATCCTTCTTAACGATTTTAATATTCACGACCGTTTGACTCGTTTTCCATTTTTGCACCACCTAAAATTTTGTTTAACTGTTTCAATTTCGCACAAAATTATACATTTAGGATTATTAGTCAGAATCAAATGTGCACTCGCTATTGATATCATATTATAATTTTCACTAAACCACGCCAAGATTTAAAGAAGTGAAACAGAATTTCATGTAGGGGCCTGCCAGTTAGGGCAGACACAGATCTCTCTCATTTACGGCGACACCTCTTAAATATTTCCTAACGTTTCTAAACCGAAAAACTTGTTTTCTAACCACCAAATAGGCATGCCCTGTAGAAATATTTAAGAAAATTAATATGTTGTTGCCATATTCTGAATTCGTAAAGGAAAATGCAATTACATTTTGCAGCATGTAGTTCCATAATATTTTCACCCTACGCAAAGGTGTTACAATTATGGGTGTAAATTCAAAAATTACGCATGACATGTTCTTCATCCTTAATTTGTCATGTGTTAATGCGAGTTAGCCAAATTTGGCATCTACCGCGTGTGTCTGTGAAGAATGAAAAAATGTCTAATAAAGACTAAGGAATAGTATGGTAGTTACTGTTCTACCATGTTTACTGTGCAACTTAACATATGTTTCCTTAGACATTTAGAAATGTGTTATTAAATTTGTTATATTAAATTAAAAAACTTTATCTACGAACCATAAAAATCAGAAAGTATACAGTTAGTTAAAACTAACAAACACACGTTTCTCTAGAATGACGTGGATAGAAAAAATATTTTCTACTGCTTAAATATTTTATTTAAAATAGAAAAAGGTTCGTGATGTAACAAAGTATATCAATGTTGAAGCTATTTATAAAGTTTTTATTTTTATGTGAAGGATGTCTTACTGAAGAAATATGATTAACGGAACATATTATGTATATACATATATATGTATATATATATATATATATATATATATATATATATATATATATACACACACAAAATTGTGAGATAGTGTTGCTAATAAAATGCCAAAGAAATAAATCTGAAAAAGTAATTATTTAAGACAACCTTGACTACTAAAATGATCGGTTTTTTAAGACGTATATAACGTGCAATGTAATTCAGTGAAAGGAATATATTCGGTAGTTTCAAGAAAGACGGAGACGGGAATAGAGACAGACAAGTACACAGTCGCACAACTTGACGAGAACAATGAGAAACGCTCAAGAAAACAGTTGTGATTTTATTAAAATACAACATAACAACTTGAAATAAAGCTTTATCAATGCGTTGTTTTAACGATATACCCGAATACATCCAAATCTTCAATCGTAGGACACTTGTTGAAATCGGCGCTCGACTTTATTCGATAGGTTAGCAGAAATGTCTTACATTCTACCATCTTTCACCAACTGCAGAAAAGAAAGAAGTTTTGTAAGTGCCTAACTTAATTGGAACTACTTTCTTCTCGCGGTGAAGCCACAAGGGAAATGTACTCGCGACACGATAACTGACGGGACAGAAGGAAAAAGCAGCCAAAGAAAATGTCACGTAATTTATTTTTCCTCGTACGTGTGTCTAGAATACAACACATACCAGAGATAAGTTCTTTCAGGTTGAAGTGTTCATTATTTAAGAAATCCTACACGAAAAAGTTTAGTAACTCAAGTTTTGAATTCACTTCTGTAATCGCTTTTAGGCCAAAATATCTACGGTTATGTGGCCCGTCTGAGCTGGCTGCTGAAATTCGTTGCATTTATCTTCCAAATCTTTAACTTGTTCAACAAAGTACCCTTATACGATAGCAAAACGCGTTTCAGGGAAGAATGATAACGAGTACATTCGAAAACTCTACTAACCAATGGTTATACGATGTACATAGCCACAGACACTTTACAAATTATGTTAAGGTCGCTTCTCAAAGCCCTATAGTTACAGTTGTTTGACGGAAACACTGCGCGCCAGTGAAGTGCCTTGCCAATAGAAGCGCTGGAGTTTTAAGTGTGCGTGTCTCTGTAGCCCGTATCGCTCCTTCGTTTCTCTATCTCCAAAACAACTCTCTATACGAGAGACACTCTTATAGTAACTTCAGACCACGTTTAACTAACGACCAGACACGGATATGCTTCTGCGTCGCAGTGTTGTTAGGAATCAGTGGAAAATTATAATCCTCGGTTAAGAATGATAAGATGTAGCTCTTTCGTATCATGTTTTACGTATCAGGCGCATTAATATTGGCAATGGAGGCATGTGAGTTTTTAAAACGTGAACTAAGCGAACTTTTTTTTCAGTGAGTTTAATAGCGAGATGAGATTTGAAACTCTGTAAATGATGACGGAAGACGCAACGGGGAAGAAACCAGGACTAGGGTCAATGCAGTGCGAATTTAGTTACTCGAGATATTAGGAACCGGACTAGAAGGCTTATAGACATGTTTTTTTAAATATAATTAATTAATTTTCAGGAAACTTATTTCAAACGTAATTACCACTTTATTGTATCAAGGTAAAATGTAAGTAATATTTTATTACAAAGGGTTGACAATAACATTAGCTTATAATTTTTCTTATGTATTTAAAAAACGCATTTTAACAGTAAATAGTAGAAATAAACAAACATTTATAAATTGTCTGATATGGAAATTGGAGGTTCCGATGCCATAGAGAACCAAGTATGTTATATTAAATGTCCAGAAAAGCAAAATTTATTTCAGACATTAGAGTAGGATGGGGCAAGATTGCACAGTTTGAGATTGATAATTGTTTATAACTACGTAAAGCTTAAAAAAAACATACGAATAAAGTAACATAACAACGTACGTAGTCTTGCAAACACAGAGGACTTTTCTGATTCATCTACTAGTGACAAACAGTGAGGAAATTAACAATTATCACTGAGATGCAACTGCGTAGTCTTGCCTGCAGTGCGGGGTAACAATGCGCACACAGATGGGGTAAGACTGCGCATGTGCGAAAATCTAACATAAATCACAAGTGAAGGCCACTCCTTCATATGAAGTACACCTTTCATGCCGCCATTCAGATCATTGTTCACACTGAATCCAATCTTCGTGGGGGGATCAGTATACTTATCCGAACAACCAGGGCAGCTTTATTCTTGCTTTTGACTTTTCTTTGTCGGTTTTTCTCTGGTTGTTTACATTCGTTTTGGTTTACCTTAGGAGTCCTTTATTTTGTCAGCTAGCTGCACTTCCAATGTTCTATTGAAAGGAAGGCGATGAAGTTAAGACTTCAGACTTCCTCCCCTTTGAACGGCGGGAGTGAACAAGTCTAGCTCGTGGGATATGATATATTTATTTAACAGCAATGTATCTTGATGATTCAGGGTCGCCAACTGCAGTGGTAGTAAATGGCTTAGCAGGTGTTTCCAATGACGTTCGGTTCACGTTTGATGGATGGTTCTCACTTTAAACTGGGCTCTGCTGAAATAATTCAAGTTTGTCATTTTGAGAAGCATGTTCGCTCATCACAGGACCAAGAAATGTATATGTCACATTAGAAGGAAGAAAATCATCACCACAAAAACTGTATTAATTCAATGGGCACACTCCACTCTCTTCGAAACCTTTCAAAGAATTCCCGAATGTAGCTGCTCTTTCATAGGCTTTTGCGAATATGGAAGTCACCTGATAAACTGTAATTGGGCGAGAGGGATGGTTTGTCATCCAAGTATCACACTCTGAAGAATAAAACTTTTTGAGTGGTCCAAAGAAAGCTCGGTCAAGGGGCTGCGTCTTATGACTGATGTGTGGAGGCAGAGACAGCACGCGAATGTGATGTTTCCTGCGTGCGTACGCACGGCCACAGAATATTTAGGAATACAGAAGTGAAATAGTTGGCAGGAAGGCGAACTCAGTCACACACGCCAGCAAAATGGCA